>JAKSZP010008269.1:0-88133 GCA_022478985.1 Massospora cicadina
TTAAACTACGATGGAGCGCCAGTTTAAGAGACTCAGGATCAACAGTCGTTGGTAGGTTGGAAAAAGTAACCCATGAAATTTTCTCCAGGTGAGAGCGTGTGCGGGAAATGTGAAGAGATCCACATGGAATAATGACCTGGAGGGTGGCAGCATGGTCAACAAGGGCAGCTTCAGTGAAGCCCACATCGATGTAGTGGCCCTTCACTGATTCATGGATGGTGGTGTTAATTGGGAATGTCTCCACGATCGCTGCAAAGTATGAGAAGTAATCCTCCGTAGAGAACAACAGGGTTATGCCCATAATAAAGGTGAATTGTACGGGAGAGGGTTGAGCGAGGTAGAGCTTTTTGCGCTCTAGTTTTAGCCCATTTCTTCTTAACATCGGCAATAAACGCCACTTCACGGGGATCAGCTTTGGGTAGCGTTGGTGCCAGAGGTTTTTGCCACGCCCCAGTGGCTCCTTTGGTAGTTTGTGTTTGCTTTGGGCTACAATCGTGGGTTGAATGTGAGCTGGTAGTTTGGACAAGTTTGCGGAGTTCCCCTGTTGCTGGAATGTTACAGCAGTTGCTGGCGTCATATTGAATTGAGGGGCGGATTGTTGGGCCTCGCTAAATTGGGGAGGCCCTTCCAGATTGGAATTTACTCCAGCCAATTGGGAGGAGGGCGATGTTTCATCACCATCCCAATCTATTTGGGTAAATTCAGCCCAAGTATTTGTTGTGATTTTGTGGGCAAAACTCACTGGCTGATTAGTGAATTGGTCGTTTTCAGCATATGGAGATAAAGTGCCGACTTGAGAAGTTCCAATTATGGGATTTAAATGGGATGGGTGAGATTGGAACTGGTGTGAAGTTCCAAAATCCGAACCATTTGAATCCCCATTGGGAAGAGTAGATTGTCCCAATTTGGTGCTTAGTGAACCAGAATGTGCGGCTAATCCAACCTTACATCTGAGGGTTTGGGGGCCAGGTGATTGTTGGGCCTCGCTAAATTGGGGAGGCCCATCCAGATTGGAATTAACTCCAACCAATTGGGAGGAGGGCGATGTTTCATCACCATCCCAATCTATTTGGGTAAATTCAGCCTGAGTATTTGCTGTGATTTCGTGGGCAAAACCCACTGGCTGATTGGTGAATAGGTCGTTTTCAGCATATGGAGATAAAGTGCCGACTTAAGAAGTGCCAATTACGGGGTTTAAATGGGATGGGTGAGATTGGAACTGGTGTTAAGTTCCAAAATCCGAACCATTTGAATCCCCATTGGGAAGAGTAGATTATCCCACTTTGGTGCTTAGTGAACCAGAATGTGCGGCTAATCCAACCTTACATCCGAGGGTTTGGGGGCCAGGTAGCTGGGTATCGCCCCTCATGGGGGGAGCCAGAAATATGGCGTCAGCAATAATAGATTGGGCTGAATTAGCTGACACAATGGGGGAGGTGAATGCCTGGATGGGCTGAGTTGCATTCAACTGAGCAGACGCCATTAAAACAGCGTGGGTGATGGCCTCCTTGGTTGGGGGGGCCCAGCGGGTTGGTGGGAGGCAGCGCATGAAGAGCTGTTGGGCATGCAGGTTGCAGAAGTGCGATCAGGTGAACTGGCGCTAGTTGAAGTAGCTCCAGGTTGGGGGGTGGTGCCTGCTTTCATGGCCGCTGCTTGAGAGTGGGTGATTCTGGTTGACCCTGAGGTGGGTAACCGGGGGTTGCTTCGTTTGGGGTGGTGCTGGCTCGTTTGGCTGAGCCCGCAGGTTCTTTTGCGGGGTTTCTGGCCATATTTTCTAATAGTTTTTGTAAATCTCTTTAGTGGAGCTAAATTTCAAGGCTAAATTGATTTTCAAAAAGTGATGCTTAGCAGAAAAAGCACAGCATGTTTCTAGTACAACACTTTCACCCAACGTCAGTGCCATCAAGTATTATTATCAGATAATGGTCTCAATTTTCACTTTGATGTAATACCAGGAGCTGACCTTGTTATCTAATACTAGTCATTAATTTGTTTCTCCTTATAATCATTAATTTAATGGAGCAGTTGGGCGTGCTAATGACTTTAATTTCTATCTTGATAAAGATGGCAACTTTGGATCCATATCATTAGAACCATGCCTTTATAGAGCCCTGAAGGCTTACAGGATAATTTATCACCAAATTATTAAGATGTCCTCACTCCAGGATTTATATGGGAGAGAACATAATTGCCAAGTAGTGTACAACTGTTGCTTGATGTAGGAATCCAGCTTGTTTGTGCTCAATCGTGCTACACCGCTGGATCCCACAAAGAGTTTAATAAAATAAATAGTTAGTGCTACTATAAAATTTGGGTTTTTGTGGATTTTATTAGAAGCGTGGGGGGTAAAATGAGAAGCGATCCTTTTCAATATTTTATAATCAGTATTTAATCTGAATTCAAGGGTCAGAGGGAATTTGGGGATTGGTTTGGAATAGCCTTGATGCTTCCAATTTAGGTAATATGGGTGTTGATCCTATCATATCTTGGGAACATTGAGTTATTTTTGGTAAAACAGGGTTTGGGGTTTTGGGGCATAATGTACCCATGCAGTAAGGTTTTGATGTACCGCAACCAATCACTTCTAGATAAGTTACTTTCACCTTGGGGGACCTCCTCCATGCCTGTAAAAGGTGGTGGCCCCTGCATAGGTGCTTTGAAGGACCTGGTGGTGGTTGGGGGAGTACCTTCCAATGGTTGCCCTAAGGTCCATGATGAGGTAGGGGAAATCCAAACATTTGATTTTGCATTTGGCACCCACGCAGGTGTCAAAATGGTGTTACCCCAATTGTGGGGTTCCACTGAGAATTTTTCGGGGTCTTTTGGCCAATATCCCCAATATTTTTTTCTCATTATTATTAAAATCGCATTTAGGCCATCTGAAACTCGTAAATGGCTGACAGTTCCTTGTTTCAGCAGAATTTGACCCAAGACATTCTTCCTTTGCAGCTGAGAGGGCAAATTTCTGACACTTGACAACTCTGTGTCAGATACTGCTGACTTAACCATGTGAGCTCTATAGGATGAGATATTTCAGATCTAGGCTCTAGCTATGGAAGGAATAATATACACGACCTCTAGAGAAACCACAAAAATCAAAATTCATATGACGTGCATTACCCATATTTCAATTAGTAAATCTTGTTATGTTTACCATCATCAACCAGGAGGCTGACCTAATAAGCTTGACATCAAGAGATCTGTTCCATATCAAATTATTCACAAAGTCAACTCTGAATATTTCATCTCTAATTGGGCCAAAATCTGTAGTTAATCGAGTTCATGCTTGATTTCTTAGGCCCTATGTTACTCTTCAACAGGATCTTAAGGGAGCTTTGTTAAACATTGTGATATAATGGAGATGAAATAAACTCTAAACTCCAAAAAGATTCCCTCAGTGATAAATCAATTGATGAAAAAATCAATCTACACCTGATCCTCAACTGTCAGAATATTCAGATATCCCCAAAGCAAAAGCTTCTGATGAAAGGACCATCTCCAATCCTCTCTAGGAAATATTATCAATTAGCATCCTGGCAGAAGTTGTTGAAAAACTTGTATGAAGTGAGCTTAGAAGTCCAACTCGTTGAAGACAATCCTGCATTCCTTTAAATATATGAAGTTTTAGCTAAAATTAACTTCAATTACTTGCTTAAAATCTCTTCATTACTTTTGTTAAGTAATTCTTCAATATCTACTTACTAAAGAATATCCTAATACAAATTGCAGCTTCAAGAAATCTTATTTTTTAATTCCTTGCTGGCTGACTATTTTCCCGTTGCCTTGAGAGATATGAAAGTCATTCAGTTGACTATTTTTTTGTGTCCTGAGTCTTATGTTATTTGCCTTCCTGGCCCAATTCTAATATGATTTCAATGCAAAATTTAAGTGCTTTTTAGAAATAGAAATAACCAATGGTAACTATGGTAGAAGTAGCATACCTGGGCAGGATTGCCATCTATAGGGGTATCTTTTTCTTGAGAAGCTGTGAGAGCTGACCTGGAGGATTACTATATTGAGCCCATGAGCCAATGGCAGTATTTGATATGTCGATGCACACTGTTATTTCATAATATAAACCCTGATTGCTGCATATAAATTTAATTTTGTTAGTTGTGGTCAAAATATTGTCCTTTAACAGTAACTTATTTTTTGTATGCATATATCATGTGCGCTTAAAAATGATGCTCCTGCTTCAATTTCAACATTGTTCATAGATAGTTAATATCTCCTTATATAGGAACTTAGCTGTGGCGTTAGTGTCAGCTCAAATAAATGCCTAGAAAACTGGCAAAAGCTGAATCATTCTGTAGCTACTAAATATATATTAATCCATCAGTTGTGATTCTTAGGGTTTCGTCAATTTGAAGCCCCATGTATAAATAGTTCAGTTGTTATTATAGGGTTCAGGAGTTTCTGCGCACCTGTTGAATTAGAAAAGACTTTGGAAAGAATGACACGTGGCTACATAATTATTAAAATTTCTGTAGGCATTAGGCCACTAGTATACTGAGAATAGTATCACTAATATGGCTTGTGATTAAAGATTCTCAACATTATCATGAGCTTCTAACATAAGTTAAAATTTCTGATTCATTGAACTTTCTGAGCAACTGATCCTTTTAGCATACATACTGGTGACCTTCAGAGATAAAAAAAGTAAAAACAAGGTTTTCTTAAAATAAAAATATATCATGGATATCATTTGTCACTTTAAAGTCATCTAGGAACCTCCATATATGTAATAGCTCAATTTTGAGATTCATCTCCCCATAAAAGACAATTGCCAGATCAGTTGGATTTTTGTGAATTCATGATAGCCCAACTGCTACCACATTGAGTCATCATAAAGTTGTACAAATTTTCATGTCAAAAAAATACTTTATATTACTAACTTAAACAAAATTTATTCAAGTTGATTTTGTTCAGCAGAAAGCTATCCACCAAAATTTGGCTGAGAATTTGGTGACCCACTGTTAAAGCAGTTAGTACCTGACTTTTCTTAAGAGTGGAGACTACAGACAGGACTTCTTTCTCATAAAGTTGAGTTGTTGTATCTTTGTGGAGCAAATTTCTCAAAAAAGCTCAATAAGTAGGACTCTCCATAACTGGGTGAGCACGTCCCAATGGCTAACTTACTAGTATCTGTGAACACCTGAAGCTCTTTTTCATAATTGGGAAAGATAAGGACAGAAGCTTAATTAATGCATTTTTGAAATAGTGAAATCTGTTGGGCTGTGGTGATGAAATTACAAGGGATTCCCTTCTTCTGAAGACGATACAATGTGGCAGCTACCTTATTGAAGTTTGGGGATAAAGGCCCATTAGTAGTCAAAGGTTTAAAAACTAAGTGCTCTAGCTGCATTTTTAAAACTGGTCGTGTGGAGGATGCTTCACCCTATAGGAACAAGTGCGTTTTCCTTTTGAGAAGAATATGTACCTTGCAGCTCCAGCACCCTAGCGTAAAGCTTTGGTTTTGATTCAATAATTCCAAGGTTTTTTTCTTTAATACACTAGAGTAAAGCCGCTAGGTTCAGTTGATGTTGTTAGAGTTTTGCGAAAAAGATGATTATATCATCAAGGTAGAAAAAACCACTACAAACTGTTAATCCGCGTTATAATTCATTCATAACTTTTGAAATAATCTAAAGGCTCCATTAAGCCAAAAAGACATTTACCTGTATCTGATTTATCTAGGATCTTTTTTGAATGGTGTTTTAGAGTAGATTTTTCTTTCATGACCTGTTGGTAAAACCTAAAATCAAGTCAATAATGATGAAATAATGTGAGACAACGGCAATAAAAATATCTGTGATCAGTGGCATCAGTTACACTCTTTTGGTTGTCATTTCAGAAGAATGTAGTCAATGCACAACTGGAGCTTTCTGTTTTATTAATACAACTACTAAATAAGAGTCCCATGGAGACTTGGAGGGGAAGATGAGGCCACTAGCCAGTTCATTCTTGATTTACACTTCAACTGATTTTTCTCAGGCTTTAGGCAGGTGGTAGGGCAATCTGGCTATGGATTTAACATCAGCAAATAACTTTGGTCTGAACCCAGGGTTGAGAAGGGAATGTCACCGCTGTTGTGGAAAAATTATTTTGAATTGTTTAATGAGCTGCGTTCATTTTTCTCTTTGTTGATCATCTAAATAAGTTATATCATAAGTATTTCTAGATAACATTTCATAAGTAGGTAGACAGTTGTGTTAGGGCATCATCTGGCTTCTTTTGGATGTAATAGGTAATATGTAAGGGGTTTCATTATTTTTTGATTTCATTAAACTTTATCTAATAAAAATATTGCATAAATTACAAACTCTTTAGGCCTGTCAGTAAATCATTAACTGGAAGTGGACGTGGTCAAAGACTACCGCTTTTCTAGAGCAGATTTTACCTAATATCCACTGGTAGGTTGAACACGTGAACACATCAAGATTGCCAAGTTCCTTCAGAAATCAGGAATAACCATGTCACTTTATTGATGTCTCCATAACTGCTTTCTAAAAGGTATTCTTGGTCACAATACTTGCTGATAACCAGTGTTGATGAGAATAAAAATGGTGTATACAAAAAGGGACCTCATAGTGTGGGGAGTTCCCATGTTGTTGAGTAGAGATTCTTGTTTTGTACCCCTATTCTAAAGCCGTGTGAGTCCAATAGCTCAAAGGAGGACTTTATGTAACGTGGGGCTGGACTTTCAAAGATTTGAGGAGTACCCAAATTATTATATCTTCCAAGATCTTTGTAGCTGAGATCCCTTTGGGTTGGCATGACGCTGGATTGGGAGTTGCCATGATGATATTCCGTGCCTAACGAAATTTTTTGCGCCTGTTTTTCCATTACTGGATAAGTTTTGTAAGGAATTATGTTGTATTGCCTCGTTTTTGTTCAAACTGTAAATTTCTATGGCCTGATTAACAAAATTTAGATATTTGAGAGATTATTTGTATATTTTTGGTTCATATACTATTACTTAGAAAATGCCATGTGGTTCATCAGGTTTTTTATGCTCTTTAAAATAAAAACATATATTTTAATTTTTAATAATCTTTAATGATTTTGAAAAAATTCTTCTTTTTTACATTTTTAAGCGGCATAAATCTCTTTCAGAAGTAGTTTCTTTTTTTATAAAGCTGGTTTCACATATAGAACTATATCTGATGGAGGGGCGTCTAAGGCTGTACTGGTAGTGGCCCAGTGTATGGGTGCTAGTAATGCATTAGTTCCATTTTGTAAGTATTGTTTTTCAGTTTCATTGAATATGGGTGTGCGTACAACAGGTAGTGAACTGATGGCTTTCACCCATATGGCATTGGCGGTAAGCTGTATTACTGATAAGAGAATGACCGGAAAAAGTTGCATTCCCTAGGGCTGGAGATACTTTATGACTTTATTTAATTCTGACGGGACATCTTTAATCTATGTGGTTCACTTTACACTTCCAGCAAGGTTTTTGACAAAGCCAGAAAATGATGTCCAGGTTTGTTGCAGTTGTAACAGATGAGGTTGCTTTTCAGATGTTATCCCTGCACTAACATTGTAAGTTGTTACGCTTGCTCTGAAAGGGCGTTTATCTGTGTAGAAGAATCAGAGGGAGGAGTGTCTGGCTGTACTTTTAGGTCAGTCTCTCCCTCAGGCTCCACTTCTTCTATATTGATTTTTTGTCAAGCTGTTTGGCCGGAATCTGGTTAGGAATGCATACTAGCAGCAGATTGAAATTAATTGGTCAGTAATTGACGGCTGTGCAATGTGGGCTGTATTAAGATATGGTTCCTCTAGTGCATCAATAAACCACTATAAAAACTGTTGACTTGTATCTTGCAGCGTCAGTTGTTAGACTATTTATGTAAGTCTGGAGACCTAGCCTCTCTGCCTAGAACCTGAAAAATTTTCCCACAAGCACAAGATAGGGCTAAGTTACCAGAAGAGCCCTTATCACAGCTGAGAAATCTTGCTCATGTTGTCATTAAATGGTGGTCAATTCTCTGTTCCCTAAAGATCCCCTTTATTTACCCCTTTTCAACTTCTTCCTTATTATGCTTGAGGGGATCTGTAAGGAGATATCCCAGACCAAGGATCACTATCAGGTTCTTAAGACTCGTTTCACCCTCAGTCCAATAACCATCAAACTCCTTGTAAATTATAATATTTGTCCAAAAAGCTCAGAAACTCATTACCAAGTCAGAGAACTCAGGTCAATAACTCAGTTTGAAGTTACATATTGCAGATCACAAATCCGAGTCAACAGATTGACCTTGGGAGTTAAAAACATCAACTTAGCTGGTAAGATCTGATCCTCTAGAATAAAGATATGCAATGCAATTAATTCAGACAGATAGTTTCAGGTTTGGCTCATCAGAGTATCTCTGATGCCAATATTAGATATCTGATGTCAATATTAGATATCTAATGTCAAATTTATTAAAAGTATATGCGAATTTTTTAAACCCCTTCCAACCCATGCTGCTCTTCCCAAAAAAATTGGTAGAGAATTCCAGAAAGAGGGAACAATACAGGCCAGCTCTAAGACATCTTTGAATTTTACCCTTTTCCTCAACTATAAAGACAACAGCCTCCTAGGGACTGTTGTTGGTTTTTTTTATCAATATTGGGCCATTTTAGACTTATAAAAAGCTCTGTTTTTCTGATTGCTCTCAGAAGACTCCACTAGCTTTCCAATTTTGCAACATTCTTTCCAAAAATGTGAAGAAGCACATAACCTCAGTATCCTGGCTCTGATTATTGTTTAGTGAGACTAATATTAATCTATTCAGCAGCTTTCAGCTCCCTAGAAGAAGTTGTAAAAATATGATCCTAATTTATACTCAAATTCGCTGCTCATGAAGGTCATCCCAATCCTAAGATTCTCACCACAAACTTACCACTGGCTTGTGCAATCTGGCCACCAAGAAGCTTTCCAACCAGCTAATTTTAGCACCATTTTTGAGTGAATAACGCATGTCTGAATAGCCCAAAAGTGGTTTCCAGTCTCCAAAACATCCAAAGCACCCATCTTTGGGCAAACTACAGTTTATATGATTAAAGAAATTTGCACATGGACACTGTTGAATATTTGGGCTGTAGACAGATGGCTGGTCCTTCTTTGTCCGTGGGGCAGAATTTCAGCGCTGTTGTATGAGGACAACAGATAGGATGGTGGTTTAGAATTTAATTTAAAGCTTATTGCTGGCACTTCAATAGTATACGTTGTCATTTCACTTGGATTATGGCACGCTGCCCTGATCTTACTGATCCCAAGTAAAATTGACTAATATAAAAAATGAACTTACTAAACAAAAAAGTTTATAAATAAAATTATAAACAAATCTAGTAGTGAAAGGATATCTTTATTAGTGTAAATGCAAGGGTTATTTATAGGGTTTGATGTTAACCACATCTTACCCATGACGCCTTACTTTTCAGTGACCCTTGGCCACATAAAAAGTTTGAAATGACGTCTACAAATACTTCAACTCAGGGCATCATGCTCAGCCTCAGAGTTGGAGTAAACACCATCATCATCCTTGAGATGGCGTTTCATCATATCTTCAAAATAGCTGAACTGATTCACTTTCATGTGCAATCGGCAGCACATACCAAGGTGATTCATATCACTAATTAGTAATTAATTCGATTGAAAACATGACCAACATTAAAAACTAATTTTGACATAGACCAACAAAGCCCACATGCCCAAGTCATTAAATCTAAACTTAAATTTAAGTTTAACCTAACCAACAAAGCCCTTGAGCCCATGTCATCATAGTTGAATATAATTAAGTGAATTTGCTAGGCCACAAATTCAAGTTCAGATATACTTAGGATATCTTTGTTTTATAATAAGCGATGATTTAGATCCAGTCAACCATTCAACACTTCCCCTCATTGACTGGATATAAGCGGCAGATACT
The DNA here is from genome assembly GCA_022478985.1 of Massospora cicadina. Taxonomy (NCBI): domain Eukaryota; kingdom Fungi; phylum Entomophthoromycota; class Entomophthoromycetes; order Entomophthorales; family Entomophthoraceae; genus Massospora; species Massospora cicadina. The sequence continues at coordinate 9,918 of JAKSZP010008269.1, forward strand.
CTTCTTCCTTGGTCACACTGTTTAATTCTTTGCGTTCTTCAAAGTTCAAACATTATCTTGATAGCCTTTCCTAAGCTGACAGGGCCAGCGTGCCCGGTGCTAAGCTTCCTTGGGTTTGGCACATCTCCAATTTTGTTGCAGGCTTCTCCACTTTGGTCGGCGCTCTCCTCCCCCTACCAAATAGGAGATACCTAGTTCTAATGCCAGTGAGGCATCAAATCTATGAAATAAACTCTATGGCTTGCAATTATTATCATTATTTTTTTTACTTTTACTTTTATTTTTTATTATTATTATCTTTTTTCTTTTTCTTTTTATTATTATTCTTTATGGTATGGATGAAGGAACCTAGTGCGTACTCAATTCACAACCCAGCCACCTTGATCATTAATGGTATATACATCTTCAGACAATTTCTCCAATATAATAAATGGACCCTTCTAAAGTGAGGCTAGCTTGTGCGCGCGGCCTGCGCTATGAGTGTCACAATATACTACTAAATCTCTTTCCTTGAACTTAGACTTTCCCCTATGCCTAACGGCTGGATTATTTTAAATGTATTTGTTGCACATAGGGTTTAACGACTTCTTCAGAGGCTTCAGGTGTGACAACCTTACTTTGGGAGCGAGTTACCGCATGTACATTTGATAAATTTATCAATCAGGTGGGACTAATGTCTTAGGCACAATAGAGCGTCCCGCATCTAATGTGCTTGTTCTTTTCCCTCCTCTTGCACGGTGTCAGGAAGGACTACATTGACATTTTACTGATGGCATTGGGAAGCATAGTGACCTTTATGATGGCAATTAAAGCAAGTAATTTCACTCACTGGCCGTGGGGCTCTTGCATTCAAGTTTTGCTCATTTCTTATAGGCGGATTACTGTCAATCTTCTTATTGGTTTTTGAAGGGCTTTCCAGCAAAGGCAGCGGTTCCCAATTTGTAACCAGTATTAGGAGGGCCATAATTTTTTGAGCATCTGTGCAAGTAGTCAACCAATTCAGATGTCGCAAGGTTTTGCATGAAAGCAGGCAATAGGGTGTTTGATAGATTAGGGTAAGGTTCTACTGCATGCTCTAGTGCAATCTTGGCATCAAAATTGACCATAGCCCACGCGCCTAAGAGAACCTGAGCTTTGTGATAGAATTGATCTGCAAATTCATCAATTGCTTCATCTTTCTTAAAGCTGATGTTCATAAACTTGGATTTTCTGGTCGACATCCATTCTGGACCTCCAAATTCATGAAGCATGGCCTCCTTGACTTCAGCATATGTTGGATTTTCATTAATGTGAGGCATAATTAACTCAATGCTCCACTCATTCAAGCAGTTAATCATGGTGGCTGCTTTGTTGCAGTCACTTGCCCCATGCATGGCCATTTCAAAACGTTTGACAAATGTGGTAATACTTCCATTCTTGTCAAAGGCTGGCAGGTTTGCTGGTTTATAATTATCGCTTCCCCATTCCTGGTTATCACAATTATTTCTAGGTTGACTAGAGCCAGGTGTACTAGGGCGTTGGGGCATCATATCCCAGTTTGAGGTGCTAGGGTTGGCCAAAGCAATCATATTGCTAGGCAGTTGTTGACGTGGCCCAGCATCCATTTCAGTAGCTATTTCTGAAGCTTTATCCTCATAATATTTGGAAGAATTTCCAGTCAAGTGGGTTGTAGCACACTGACAACGCCCGTCATCCAGAGCTCAAATTTTGCTCGTTGATTTCATTTTCCCAATTGACATGATTTCAGTTTTTTAATTTTAATTTCGCAATTTCCTCATTCAGGCTAGTAGTTTGTAGCTGCAAGGTGGAAATCACTTGGTTCTTCTCTTTTATGGCCTTCTTGCACTGATTCAATTCTCCATGGAGATTATTGTTTGACTCATTGATAACATTAACATCATCATTGAGATTATTGATCTGTAGATTAAGATGATCAATAGAGTCTCGATTTTTTTCATTTTTCGCCCGTTGGTCCTGAAATTGTGTTTGCCAGTAATTGATTTTTACGGTGTATTTGTCCTTCATCTGCGAAATTTGGGTGCTCAGGCATCGATACTGGTCACAAAATTCATTGTTATAGTTTAACTGTGCCTCTTGGGCTTTATGATTAAGCCTCATGGACTCTGAAGCATTAATAGAAGTCTGAGTGATATTGCTGACCCAAGATTTGGTGACTCCTCTTTCCTCTAAGAAATTTTCAAAGATAGGATGCAATCTGTCATTTAGCTCTTGTGCTAATACTGCTACCCGGTCATTAGCCCAAGTGGCTAAGTTGTGATTTGCCTCCAAACTTGAATGGACCTCAGCGAAGTTGGCTTCCAATCGCTCATTTAGAATTTGGCCCACCTGGCTGGAGTTGTGAGAGAAGTTCACTAACTCAGTAATGGCTGCATGATGGCGGGCGATTGTCATCTGAGAATTTCTAGAGGTGGGATGTACAAATTCAATTAAGTATTGGGCGATATTCTCTATCCCAATTAAATTGTTTTGGATCTGAGCTACACTTAATTGATGATGAGCAAGATATCTCATCCACAACACATCTTGCTGTCATTGGTGGTAAAAAGGGTTGCTACTATTGTCTGCGGGCCCTTGGCCTAATTGATACCCTCTTAACAACTGCTGCTCAAGACGTTCCAGCTCTTCCAGTGAAATGGGATTGTTGGGATAGGTAATGATGGGTACTTCTTCCCAATTAATCTGTGACACAGTCATTTCAGTGTTCCCATTGGGGCCAGCGATGGTTCTGAATAATTGATTGGGATTGCTTCCCTGTTCAGCGCAATCACCATCTGCGGTCCCAGCCATGAGCGCCACTTGTTGAATATTTGGGCTGTAGATGGATGGCTGGTCCTTCTTTGTCCGTGGGGAAGAGTTTTGGGCGTCTGTTGTATGAGGACAACAGATAGGATGGTGATTTAGAATTTAATTTAAAGCTTATTGTTGGCACTTCAATAGTACATGTTGTCATTTCACTTAGATGATGGCACGCTGCCATGATCTTACTGATCCCAAGTGAAAATCAACTAATATAAAAAATGAACGTACTAAACAAAAAAGTTTATAAATCTAATTTAAACAAGTCTAGTAGTGAAAGGATATCTTTATTAGTGTAAATGCAAGGGTTATTTATAGGGTTCATTGTTAACCACATCTTACCCATGACGCCTTACTTTTCAGTGACCCTTGGCCACATAAAAAGTTTGAAATGACGTCTACAAATACTTCAACTCAGGGCATCATGCTCAGCCTCAGAGTTGGAGTAAACACCATCATCATCCTTTAGATGGCGTTTCATCATATCTTCAAAATAGCTGAACTGAATCACTTTCATGTGCAATTGGCAGCATATACCAAGGTGATTCATATCACTAATTAGTAATTAATTCGATTGAAAACATGACCAACATTAAAAACTAATTTTGACATAGACCAACAAAGCCCACATGCCCGAGTCATTGAATCAAAACTTAAATTTATGTTCAACCTAACCAACAAAGCCCTCAAGCCCGTGTCATCATAGTCATATATAATTAAGTGAAATCGCTAGGCCACAAATTTAAGTTTAGATATACTTAGGATATCTTTTTTTTATAATAAAGTGACAATTTAGATCCAGTCAACCATTCAATAGACACTTTGTGGACCTTTGTGTTAATTTGATACAAACATCAGCCGCATGATTATACTATACTGAGCAATCTATAATTTGAGAAAAAATAAATTTATTTTATTTATTGATTTGTTGATTATTTGCATTACCCCAGAGTGGGTTTGTTGACAATCGTTGGCATGGTAGAATCTTAGTAACTTATTACAGTTAGTAAAGTCCTGCATTCGCCAGCTCAGGAAGAGTTGTTATCTTCAATACCTCCCCCAAATTTAGGGTTTGCCCTAGCAAGAACCGCAGTTGCCCCAGTGCAGCCATTTAGTTTTTGTTATAGGGACTTTGGTAGCTTAGAGATTTTACTTCTCTTACAGGAATCCTATAAAGTCCTTCCTGCAGTTCATTAGAATTGCTGTGCCACTGAGTTCTGGCCTTTTATCAAGTTATAAAAAAGCCAGATTGGAAGCTCAATCTTACTATAATCAGCAGGATTTTTTGACATATATTATTATTTAAGAGATCTTAATGCTTTTTCAGAGGTCTCAACATCGTTATAGTCCTTGAGTCTTATTAAGTGGAACTTTTTGTGGAGCTGTGTGTTTAATATTTAGAATTTAGCGCAGGAACATTATGCCATTAGTCTGTTTGTCAGCAAGAAATCACATGATCTTTAAGGCTAAATTGCTGCTCAGGTGATCTGTTCTCCAAATATCATGCACCAAACAACCGTCGTAGATCACATGATCATACTCATTGAACAATTCCTATTCTAATGCAACCTGAGAAAGCATTTTTTTGTATCAAAACTATTCACACTATGGAAAACCCCTTGTGGACACTCTCTGAAAAATACCCTATAAGTTGGCCCTTGGGGCACGTCAGAATCCTATCCTACCCCTCCATTAGCAGCTCAGCTACAAGATAACTTTGTAAACAAGTGTCCTGTTTAAACATAGAAGATCTCAGACCGGTTACTGTATTCTACTAATCACTAATCCCAGACTAGCTACAGTGAATAGATCACTCAAACTAATATAATGAAACAAAAAGAATTAACTAAGATTCTTAGAAAAGTTTCTTTATTGTAATAAAAAAAGGAGTATTTTTTATACTAATTCTTAACATCCAGGATATATAATGAAAGAATATCGTAGATTATTTGGAATTATGTAGCATTATTGGGGGTATTCATGATCACCTTCTGTGGAGCACCTAATTTCCAATTCTAGATGAGGCATCCATTTGAAAGAGTTCATGTATCCATGAGCTCATCCTAGAGGTGATTACCCCTAAAATAGGATGTTAAGGAGCCCTTTGTTTAATCCCTGCATCTGGGTAATGACTTTCAGTACCACGACAATTTATCTAATTGGATATCCTACTAGTCAATATGCTGTTTGCCTTCTGGTTCACTCAATATGTTGCTTCAATGCGCCTTACATCATATTTAATATGGCAGTCAAAAGTTGGTTGATTACTTAATTTGGTAATACTCATATGGATGCTTATATCATTTTCATCCAGATTATACTGCTCAGTAATACTGTCGTCATCAGCTAATTGTGAATTATTTGGGACCACTAAAGTTATAAAAGGGGGTCAATTTATATAGTATTTGTTGGCGACTTCATTGTCCACATTTAATAAATATCCTTGATTATCAGGTATTGAGAATATTTCATATGTCATCATCTAGAGTGCTTGGTAAAAATCTCAGATTCTTTGAATTTATAAGGGGGCTGTCCCATTGCAGCGGCCATTGAATGACCTCCTGGTGCTCTTGCAACCTCATCCATAACACTTTCCATCCAAAGAAAAGACTGAGGAATGACCTAAGATGCTGTGCGTGTACTTTATTCAACACTATGTTATTTTCATTGATCCATATTGAGTACTCAGCTTTTATCTCCGAGACAGTCTCAGAGATAGTTTATATGGCCTGCAGTTCTCTGTATTTCCTCTTTGTAGGTAATAAGAAAGTACTTTGTCTCTTAGGTGAACTCTAGTAGCCTAGTTCACCTATGAATCTCATGTTGGCTTTGAGGGATAGTCGCCTCTATGTTTATTGAAAACTCAAATTGTGTTCTGATAACATTGTCAGCGGGTTTTTGTTGGTAACTCCCAGGTGACAAGTTCTTTCACTCTGCAGTAATGATAGGTGCTAGAAGGTTTGGCGATGATGCTTCTTGCTCATACTGGGCCTTGAAAGGTGACATCTCTTTCTCCCAGTGGTGTCTAACCAGAAGCCAACAGCATGAAAGGTAGAAACTGGTCCCATATTGACTTATATTGAGAGCCACTTTCTTCAGTGTCCTTCAGAGGGTTCCATTACTTAATCAACGCTTCCATTTGAAGAAAATATGTAGGGAATAATGAATTGTTGATTCACTTCAAATTAAGTCCTTTAGCTTCCTCTTGATGTCTTAAATGAAGTTCTTGCCATTATCTGATGGCAAGATTTTAAAAACTATGACTTCTTAAGCTTGATTGAGTAGGAATTGAGTGGTTGATTATAAAGTGTTCATTCTGACTGGCGAGGCTTTGGCCCACTTGTTAAGTAGTTGGTGGCTACAATTATAAAATTTTGATTCACTATGCGTAATTAGAAGTGATTGCACCGCATCAATAACAACTTATCCGAATGGGGCTGTAGTTGGGATTATGCAAACTCTAAAGTCTCTAAAAGATGGTAACTTGTGCAAGGTATGCATAATTCTAATCTCTAGTGAATTTCATTAAACATGCTCCAAATAGAAACGACCTTAAGATAAGCCAATGTCTTCTGTTTTCACCCATGGCTGACGTGCTTGTGCACTTCCTTATTAGTACCATCTGGTTGCTGGGCCTTATGTACAGGTACCATTTATTATTAATATACTTCTGAAAGTTATCATTAACACGTTGGGCTTCTTTAGAGCACCTTCTCAAGACAGTCTCCACTAAGTCAATCTTATCCTGCCATGCCTCTTCATGTAACCCATTGAATTTTTGCAGTTTGTCACTATCTAGTGCTTGGAGATGGAAAACTGGTTGCAACAATCCATCAGTTGTTAAGTGTTTGTCCATTGCTTGGTGGATGATCTCGAAATTATTTACCTGGAGGAAGTACTGCCCATCTGGCAGCTTCTGTCAGGATCCTTAATATTCCCCAACCAGTAGGGTGACGCATGATCCATCATAACCTTGGACTGGACCCCGTACAGGCAGGGTGGTAAATGCTTTACTTTGTGGATCATAGCTAGGAACTCACTCTCTATGACATGGTAGTTCTTTTCAGCCTTTTATAAACACCTTTAAGAAATACTTATCTGGGCGATCCACCCCTTCTTCATCCAATTGGTCCAGTATTGCTCCAAGACCAACATTACTCACGTAAGTTAGAGGTAAAAGGTTTTGTTAAATCTAAATAGCCAAGAGTGGTGCCTCTACAAATCAAGCCTTAAGCTATATAAAGGCCTGCGCCTGCTCCAGGATGTCACGGATGATGTCATTAATTGTTCAGCAGATTATTCCTTGACCAGTGGAATGACTAGCTTACAACGCTAAACCAGTGAAGTACAAGCGACTAACCCACCATTGTTGGGGACAAACTTTCCCTTTTTATATAGTTGGGAGAGTCAACAGTTTGCACCAATGCTGGAGTGACGTCTTATGAATATTTTTGCCCTAAAGATTCAAGTTTACTTAATGAAGATAATGACATCAACAAAAATCAGTAGCAAGTCAGCACACTTTTATACCTTCAAGAGGCCAATATAATTTTCACACTGCCAATGACGTGGCAATGAACTGACCAAATTACCCTGAAGAGAGTTTTTGAGGCTTGAGAATAAATATTGCCAAATCAGGAATTCAACCAATTCCAAAATTGCTTGAAATAGTGATGCAAGGTGCATTATAGGAGCATTATCGCTCACATCTGAATTTTAGTATCATATTACCAAATCTGTTAATAAATCAATATTAGAAGATCCAATAGCCTTAAGCCCACATTGGGGACTAAAGGAGGGCCCCTGGACATTAAGGTTCAGGGAGAACTACTTTGATAAGGAGCTGATGACTACAAGAATTAGCCCAAATGGATGAGTCTGCAAAAAGCAGTAATGTGATGCCACTTAACCAGGGGATCTTATACATCAATATATTGCTAATCCTATTCCCAATTTACTTATTAATTGTCATTACTTTCTATCTTAAATTTCTCTTGAAGTATAAAACTTTGCTTTTTATAATAATAATAATAAAACTTTACACAGAATCTCAGTTTTATACTTGTACTTTCACTTATAATGGTTTATGTGAGCTAATCGCCAGTATCCATCCTGGAATTGCCAGTACGCAGTATACAGTAACCAGTCTGGTATATGATCATTTTGAACAAATACACTCTCTATTACAGGCGCCTTGGAGCCGAGCTGCTAAGAGAGAGGTTGGATTGGATTCCGTTGAGTCCTAAGGGCAACATATAACAAACATTTATAAGAGTGTCAACAGAGATTCACCATGGGCGCGAACAATTTACCATTGAGATTGATGCTATGAGGGTAGAATCAGAGGATAATTTGCTCTACAAGGATGATTGTGATTTTAGAAAAGGCTGTTTAATGCCTAATCTGCGTGGAGTAAACCCCTGAACAGCGAGTTGCCTCACATATGAAGCAAGCTGAGGTTGGCGAGCTAACTCAGGCCTATTCAAATTTTATTTCCTTTATCAACAGGAAAGTGAGGGGTGCATCTAAGTCCAAGAATTGAGAGATAAATTTCTTAAATAAACCACCATCATGGAAATCACTTGGATGTCCTTCATGCTTATGGCTGGCTCCATTTCCCCAATTTCTCTGACTTTACCATCCTGGGGCTTAATTCCACAGAGATTTTTTTGTGCCTAAGGAGCTCTATTTGTCTCCTGAGGAAGGTACATTTGCTTTATTTCAATTTCTAAATTTGTTTTCACAGCTAGGTAAAGACTTCACATAGGTGTTGGATATGCTCTTGAAAGATTTGGCTGAAAATTATGATGTTGTTTAGTAATTTAACACGCTGGAATTTTAAATTTCCCAAAGATCCAGTCCATCGCGTGTTTAAAGGTTGAAGGGGTGTTGAAAAGCCCCTGCGGCATTCATGTTGGCAAAAATCCCTGTCTACTGATAAGGGCGCACTTCCCTTGGTCTTCTGGAGAGAGCTTCATCTTCTATTATCTTCTAGCCAGGTCTATTGCGAAGAATATTTCATTTCTCCCGGGAATTTCAAAGCATTATGCTCAGGAGTGGGTAAAAATCTTTTTTGTTATTACATTAAAACATCAGTAATTAATGATTATGAAGTGAGTCTCATCCTTTTTGTGCACTAGCAGCAGCGGTGAAGCCCAGGATCTCTTTGAAGGTCTGATCATTCAGATCTGGGTAGTTCATGAAATTTTTAAGTGATAACATCATTTTCAGCTTTTTAGTGGTTGGTAGGGTTTGGACTTGTGGAATAGATTTTATATCCCTCTTACAATTTCTCCCTTTCAGAGTCCATAGTCAATAGATACGGTGCTAAAAATATCCTGGAACTCATTCAATAGCTCATCCAATTCTTTCTATTGTTTGGGGTCACATCTTTAAACCTAAGATCAAAGTTCCTATGGCATGCACTAATTCAATTTCATTGCAACTGTTCAGTTGGCCTGTGCAATTATCTGTTCTTTCAAAACTCTTTTTGTTGAGTTATAAATACTAAATTGATATTCAACTCTCCCAAGTAGTTGGTATCATGAAATCCAGGCAAAAGTCTTTAGATGTTTACAGATTTTGACACAACTTTAGACTTTCATGATAATTTCCAGTAAATCTTTACAATAAATGATAAGTCATCCGGCGTTAATCCCCTGATCAAATATCCATGGTTTTGCTAGCTCTCAGAAGAAGCCCTTCTTCTGCGCTAACCGTGGAGGTTAGCTGCTTCACACCCTTTTCTGTAATGGTGTAGTGGATAGGGCTAAATGATTGGTCTGTCTATATGAAAAATGTCCGTTGTTTTTATATTTTGCATCTTCATCCTTGAACCTCAGTAGGAACAGATAGCTTAAAATAATCACAGGCTGGGTGTAAGGTCTTTCTTTGCTTCAAACGCAAGAAGAAACTTTGTCACCATAAGGAAGTAATAGTTGTCATTGTCCACGACCACCGCTGGAGCCTTTAGGACAATGCACCTAAAGTGTAGTGGTAACACTGAGTAAGCTCCTATGGTGTAGCAACATTAGTCCAGTTGTTTGGTACTTTACGTTGTAATTGATGTCATGTATAAACTTTAGTCTCTAAAAGTTTAGACAGCATTATGTTGACAGAAGCTCCAGTATCTAGCACAGTTAAGAACCATAGTTTCTGGATCACCACTTCCACTTTTGTTACACTTTTGCCAAAATGGTCCCAGTTTTCAAAACGTCAGTGGCGGACTCTTCAAACTGTCTTAGAGAATCAGCACTTTTGCGCTCTTGACAGTATCCTCGCTATTTGTTTCTAAGTTCTTGAAAGTAGTCATCACCAGCTAATTTCCTTCTGTAATCAAGTTAATGAGCCTAGTAGGCTGGTTTTCTTTAGCCAAGTAAGTTTTTTATTCGTTTATCTGTCATTTTCATTTACTATTAACCTAGTGGGACAGCTATTGCGCTAGGTGTTCCTAGCACGTGGTACCCTGCGTTAATAAATCTTTATCTTTGTGATCATCTTCTAACTTGTTATAAAGATCTACCCAGCTCACAGCATTGGTGGTATTCTTTTTAAATTTCTTCCTTCTTTTTGCAATAATTAGTGTACAAGATTGGTAGAAGTCTCACACTAATGACAATTACATGTAAGCTCTTGACTTGGCAGGCGTTCTGGTAATTTAGGATTCTTGTCCTTTGGTTTCTCGCTCTTGTCATTAGCAAAATAGATGACATTGCCAGTCTATGCAGGGGGTGTTCTCATTGCCTTATATTATTTTTGTACGTTTCTTTCACGTAATCAATACTGCTTAAAGAGTCTTTAGGGACATCATGCTCTTGACTGAGAGAGCTATAAGCTCATTAAAGGTGGGATGTATTTATAATGTATTCAGCAGAACCATTTTTGATTCAGGAAGATCCATAGTTCCCATTGTCGTTAATTGCTGAGCTTTGAGATAGTAGCGATAGGAATAGTTTGCTACCAATTCATTTTTGTTCATCTTTATAAGTAGGAACTCTTGTTTATGCTTTGAACATCCTATTCACTCCAAACTCTGCGAGGAGAATTCTCTTTACTTTGGTCCAGGTCATAAGCTCCCACTAAGGTCCTCTTAGGCCCCATGACTCAAAAACCTTGCACGTGGCGATCCTTTTATAGCAATCACTCGCGCCAAACATGCTATTTTCATACATCTGGAGGAAACCAGTGATTATTCTTTCTCCTGGTGTGTACATGGTCTTAAACAATACTTAATTTTAGGTTACTCTTAAATAAATTTAGTGCGCATCATGATTAGTTAAATGGCAGTAAGTTGAGTGGCCAAAAAAAATGTATTTAATCAAGTAACTGGTTGAGTCAAGGTGGGTTCTGGTACAGTAGACAGTTAAGTCTTCAACATGTCTATACTCTTTTTTCATGTTGTACAGCATGTTATTGAGCTGTTCTTACCATTCCTCATATTTATTTAGATTTCAGATGTTTACTCCATTATCTTTCTCAAGAATAAGTTCAATCCTACATATCCTTATCTGCATATTTAAGCTTCATATAAGGGTGAAGGCCTCTCACTATTATAATTGAACAATATGTGCTCTTATAGTGGTCTTCATGACGCACAAGTTGATTTTGTAAGTCTATCATCTATAGATCTAAGGTGCAGAGTCAAACGGAGTTGTGCCCCCTCTCAACAGGGGTTTAGAGGAATCCCCTCTGTGGTATACTTCCAGATCCTAATCATTAGCACCTCCTAAGGAATCTCATTATCTTCATTATGGTCCAATGATGTCACCCCTGTAGTAAGCACCACCGTCAGATTACTGGCCTGAGCTCACTCCACTTGTGAGGCTAATTTGTTTCTCAAGATCTGTTCCATACAAATTAAACATCAGGCACTTGTTGTAAGCTATATGCTTTTCTTATTAAATAATTCCTCTTATGATGCTACACAATGCAGAATTAATTTTGTAAAAAATATTATCTCATGAAAAACTCTTGTGAACCCTCTCTGACATGTTCTCTTTATGTTAGCTGTCAGAACACAATGGAACCTTATTTGAACTCTCCCTTTTCAGCTTGGTTACATGGTATCTATGTAAACGTGTCCTATTTAAACAGAGTAGATCTAAGTCTGGTTAATGTATTCTGCTCAATAAATAAATTCAGAATAGTCACTGGCGTTTAGGTCACTTAAACAAAATATAAGTGAAGTTAAAAAGTATAGAATGAGATTTTATGGAAAGGATTTTTTATTGTAATAAATTTTACTATTTTTATACCACTTCATAAAAACCAGTTTAAAAGATAGTTGAATATGTAAAATGATTTTGGGTTTAGGGTGGCAATATTGGGGTCTTCATAATTCCCTGATGAGGTGGCATCTGATTTCCTATTTATTCTTAACAACTAACTAAAAGAGTTCATGTATCCGTGATCTTTTCTATAGGCAATTACCCTTGAAACAGGATGTTCATGAACCATTTGTATAAGCCATGATGTGGGTTAAGGGAATCAGTACCACACTATGTATTTATTAGTTACTCAAATAGGTAATATGCTGTGTCAGAATTTCAACCAAATGGAATCCTCCAATGATTGGTCATTATTTGGGATGAAATGGCCAATCCCAGTAGAATGGCTTATTGAATGAATTTCATATAATTTTAATATGATTGCTGGTTAGTTGCTCCCCAATTTGGGCTGAGCAAAATTAGTATACTGCCAAGTTTGGAAGTAGGTTTGAGTGGGGCCAATTGGTGGCCCTGAATTAGTATAAGGATCAATGGTGACTAATAGCTGAGGATGATCCAATTGGTATCAGTCAGCAGAATCAGTGGTCAACGCCAACTTCCATTCATGGTGCGTTGTGGGATTTCTGTCAGAAAGCTGATGTATTTGCTTCAAATATTTATCTATTAAATCACTGCTTGATAATCCAATGTTGGTGTATCCAGCAATTATGAGTTTGAGGTGGCTGAGGTTGTTTCCAGTGCCCCATTAAGTATATCAATTATCGCCTGAATTTGACAATTCCTAATCAATTGACTAAGATAAGTCAAGAATAAATGTCAGCGAGATGCCAAGATATTCTGAGTCAAAGTGAGTGACTGAAGTTGTTTCCAGTGCATTTATATCAACTCAAAGGGTGAAATCAAGTTCAACATTTAATTAGATTAATTATTTATATGGCTCACTGGCGACTTAAGGTTGAGGATGAGCCAAAACTAATTTAAACATTAGAAAGGATGGAGTGAGAGGGTTGATGCCAGGGAAGAGAATAGTGTAGTAGAAGAAGAGTGATTGTCTGTAAGAGCCAATGGAAGAGCCAATAGGTTGGTGGTGGGCACAGTAGCCCTTTTGTAAATAGTATAAGTACCTGGCGCTTCCCTTTAATAAATAACTCCCTTTTCCTATTCTACCTTTTGTTATAAGTTTTATTTATTTTGTGGGTGGAGTTTAGGCTAGGGGATCCTTGAATGGCATGGGTGACATGCCAAGGGGTTAGCTGGTGCTGCTAGCCCCAATGCCTAAGGTTAAATGGCAAGGGCTGACCAGTTGTCATACTGGTTGGCCTGCCAACTAGCAGAGCCCATAGTCAATTTTCTAACATGCCGTTTGCCTTCTGGCTCACCCAATGCGTTGCTTTAATGCACATTACATCTTGTTTTTGTATGGCAGTCAAGATTGGTTGATTGCTTGATTTGGTAATATTTAATGGAAGCTTCATTTGTTTCCATCAGGGAAAATCTGCTCAATCATAATGTCATCAAAAACTAATTTTAAATTAATTCAGACTCCTAGAGGTACAAAAGAAGGTTGCTTTTTGTATTCTTCACTGGCAAATTTTTTGTCCTCATATATTAGATCTCCTTAAGCTCCAGGTATCAAATTTTTTGTTGTCTACCGTCTTCCTGTGCTTGGTAAATTCCTTTAATTTCTGATCTTTAAAATGGGGCTGATATATTCTAGTGGTCAAGGAATGACCTTCTGATACTCTTGCAGCCCATCTGCAACATCATACTCACAGATGTCAAATGGGAGGTTGGCACTGTACAAATTCTGGCTGCACTTGTGAGGAGGTTAAGCACATTATGGAGTCACCTCAATCACTTACTTCATATTCATCTCCACATGAGTTTTAAGTCTCAAACAATGTATCAATTGTGGCATTTATAAACTTTTCTAGAGTTTTCAGGTTTAAAGTTGTTTAATGTTAAAGTTGCAAGCTGGGGTGAAAGGCGTTCAGAGATAAATCATTGGCAATATTACCAATTTGCGAAGAAATTAAAGTTTATTCTATATTCTGTGACCAGTTGGCAGCATGGTGCATAGTTATATAGATTCTCCAGTTTGTCAGTCCATGTTTGTCATCTGTCATCCTGGTTTTTTATTGGAAAACGCCAAAGGAAAGTAATTATCTTTAGATAAATTAAATGTCAATAAATTTGAACACTATAATTTGTCATTTTACTGGGAAACTAACGAGGTTTTTACCCTATTTTAAGGGGTATATGATCCTAGAATATATAGGGGTAATAAGCACCTCTCAGAAAAAAGTTTTATATTACTTAAATGATAAATATACGTTTTGTCAAATATTGGAAGATTGCTAAACCTTTCATCAGCCAGAAGATCAAAAGTGTGTATGAGTCATAAATTTTTATAAAATACAGCATTTATACTGAATATTTGCAGAACAAATTCAAGAAAACCATTAGTAAGTAGAAGAAACAGGATGTTTGACGGAGATTAAAGGGTTAAAATTTTGATTAAGTGAATTGGGATCCAACCAATTCTAAGAATTATAAGGTTCCTAACAGAAGTTGAAAATTTGGATTAGTAACATTGGGCCTATATAAAATAATCAGCCACTAAATGATGTAGCAAATGAACTTTTACTACTAGAGGGCTTTAAGCTCATCTAGTAAACCATACATCCCAATTACAGGATCTCAAAGGACCTATTACAAACAAAACACTTTCACTTAGTCCCTAGAAAATGAGGAACCATGAATACAAGATATAGAAAATATAGATATGCATGTGGTGATGGGCCAAAGATCTTTTCTGGTAACATGAGTCAGATTCCTCATTGAAGAAGCTACATGGCAAATTTATTTCAGACTGAGACAAACTTTCTGACAAATCAAGTCAGTTCTTTTAGGAATGAGGGATAATGTAATGGCTGAGACTCTTCCCAACTAACATACTTATTGATTTTTATATAGGGCATAAAAAATTTACTCTAAATGAACATCGCTCTGAACATAATTTGGTTTTCAGAACCCAAAATCAAGGCTTTAAATAAATCATTAATCTCATGTAAGCAATGAAACTTTTTATATAAAATACAAGTTAATGTTTAAAGTCTTAGAACACAAATAAAAATTATAGTAGAAGTAATTGCAATTCTAGAATTATGGCAAGTTGAAAGATAAATAAAATAAGGGGAATTCAACCTGGAGATTTATTAAGTTTTGTCTTCTAATAACAAATATCACCTAACAATAGAAAGGCTTGTCAGATATATAACTAAAGCTTTTTACTTCAATTTGTCTAAAAAATGCAAATATGAAATCATATAGTGCCTTTGTCAGCAATTGCCTCACTTCACACTTTTAATTTTAACAAAGTTTACTACCTGGTACCAGTTTCTTAACTAATATTTCCCATGATTTACGCTTTTTGGTGAACAAAATGCACGCAGTCAAAGATGAAAGTCTGGTTTTATACCGCTACTTAGTCCATGACTTAGGGATCTTTACCTATTTCATTTGTTTCATACTGAAATATGCTAATGCGTTATATGTATCTTGACATTATTGTGATAAAATCACCTAAAGTCCTACAAACCTAAAAGGTTTACAAACTATGTTTTAGAGAATTCAGTAGGCTAAGCTCAGGAGCAGTGTCATAATACTACTCTATACATCAGAGTTAAATCTTCTAAGCATAACACAATCAAAATATGTACGTTTTCTTTTAATGAAAAAGCAATTGCAATTGCAACCCTGAAATGATGCAATAGAACAGCTCAGTTTGTTAACTGTAAATTACTATTAAGCATTGATTCCCTTTTTCTGATTTGCCGCACCACTTTATAGACTTAAAATAAATAAATACTTCAAATTTTTTTAAAAAACACTTGGAGATCTGTCATACTGAAAGCAACAGTGATGAGAGTCTAAACTTTGATCCTCCCAAAGTTACATGAGAAGATATTCATTTTTATTAATTCTAGTGACTGCACCATAGGGGTAGTACCGACTCAAATCAGATAAAATCACATCTACTTTTAAATCACCCATATCATGCTTCCTAAATTAATAATCTATACTATATAAGAGATAAAACCCCGGAGTCCTTTTTAAAAACCTTGCTAATCTTTTATAATTAGTAATGGCTTTCATTGATAACACTTATTCAAAATATCAATAAATAATTAGAATAAATGGAAGGCTGGTTCAAGGCAATGCATCTTAGTGGAATTAGTTTCATATGAGTAAACTTGAATAAAAAGCTCAACGCCATGTCAAATGGATCATCTAAATTTATACTAAGCTCTGATGGGCTAGCGACCTTCTATAGTGGGGAATTAAAACTTATAGCTGAGTTGTTAAAGATATTGAATTTTATATAGAAATTAAAGTACCAAAGGACATCAAGGGTAAGCACAATACAAAAATCCTACACATAGTTTCTCAATTTTTAAAATGATTATACTTAAAAGGCTTGCAGATTTCTAGTCATAGTAGTAATTAAAGTTTAACAATACAATGCCTAAAAAATTCTGCAAAAAATGTCAGACAAGTCATTTATTATAAGATAATAATAAGACCGGCCTGGAACTTCAGGTGAGAGAACACCCAGACCACAGCCAAAATAACCCAGATACAGCCATCCACATTGACAGATAAAAATCTGAAAATGGCTGCCATGTGGACTAACCAGGGTTTTCCTAAATGGGAAAGTATCGCCACTAAGCATTCAACATAACTCTCTAACTCATAAATAAATTTGAATATTTTAAGAAAATCTTTATTAAGATTCAAGTTTATGGAAAGTAGTGGATCAAATGCGGTACCTGTTGGGGACCACTGCCTAAATTCTCAATAAATGGGGAACTGAAACTAAGCGCACTATCATAGTGAATATTTCAAGATTTGGTTACAGCGGATTGTCTTTCCTAAATACTTTATGATACTGACTCAGGTCTGATCTGAAAGGGTGGATTGGAATTGAATTTTTTGAGAATATCCATTCCACTGCGACTATGCTTGGCACAATGATGCTGACGCCTCTGGCATGGCAGGTTGTGCCCATAGCCAGGCCACATATGGCCAGTTCCATTAAGTAAGAAAAGGATTGACCACGCCCCTACTTGTTGAGGATGGGCTCATTCAAAAAGCTGCTGGTGAAACCTGGCTGATGAAATCTTTGCGCCCAAAACTAGCTTTATCCCTTTATTTTGGAAGAATGTGATTCTACCTTCCTGCGGAACTTAGACCTTCTGATACCCCCTTGGGGACATGCGCTAATTGCCTTCCGCTGGCAAAAACTCCTACCCTCCACTACTCCTGACACAACTTCTTAAATTTACCCACCTACTCTTTGGTGGTATCATGGGTGGAAGAGGCGCAATTCACAGGGAATACACCATTACCCACATCCCATCTACCACATGGGCTAAATTACCCAGGGTTACAAGAAAGACAGCCACCAGCTTTCTTCACTTTTTTCACTTGGAACAGGAATTTCTCCTAATCTAGCTTTAGGGGTTGTTCCACAAGGCTCATATAACCCTTCCCTTTTGGGATGAGGGAGACCCCCACCAGGAACTTGGGCCAGTGCAACGTTTTTGTGCAACTTGGGGAACTTAATCAGCAAGCTAGAGGAAACCTTTTGGGGGTATGAGGAGTATCTGGGTGCCACATGGAAAGCTTCCACCAACTCGCAACAATTGGCACAGTCATGAGCACTTACCCAGCTATTCTGATATGATGGAAAGCCTTTCCACGCCATTAAGTACTTCACTTAGTAACGTGAGTGACAAGACACCAAAATAGCATCCACCTCCACTTCTGTCAAGCCTTCATGCACCACCAGCTCAGGGTCCACATGCAGCATGTCTTTAAATGGCAACAACTGGGAAGCATGGAAGTCAGAGTACTGTAACCAATGAATGGGAAGCGCAGACCAGAAAGCGCCATTACACAAATCTCTCACGACCTTATGAGGGCCTGACCGTTTGCTTGCAAACTTCCACAAGGGCACCTTCATATGCAGGTGCCGTTTATTGAGCACAACTGAAGAACTTACCTTGATACCATGAGTAGGAAGCCGATTTTAGTCTTCAAACCACTTGATATCGCTGATGGCTTTGGTCAGATGCCCCCAGACTAGGGATTAAGTGTTCCATATCTTCTGCGCATGTTCTGCAACTGCTGGGACCTCGGGGTGAAGGCATGGCCCAGGGTAAAATAAAGATTTATACCATAAGGAAGCCTTATAGGGCGAAAACCCCTAGATGCGTGGGAGGAAAGAATTATAAGAAAGCTGGGATGACGGGAGGTCATCCGCCAAAGTATCTTGCATGACAATGGCTTGACACTGGAAATGCTGTTCAAGGATTTGGTTGACCTGCTCCATTTGGCTGTCCAACTGGGCGTGATATGTGGTGGAATGGCAGGCTGAATTTTCAAGATACCTAGAAGGGCCATCTATAAGCACGCTGTAAACTGCGCCACTCAGTTACTCACAAGCTCCTGTGGCAATCCATACATTGAGAAGACATGCTGCACAAAAAGGCGGGCGGTTTCAAAGGAGGTATAAGAATATGAACAGGGTATTTAAAAGGAAACCTTGGTAAACCAGTTTACACTGACCATAATCACATTATACCATTAGAGCTATGGAGATCAACAATAAAACCCATGGATACTGATCACCACTGACCCCGATCCTTCTACAAGGGAAGAAGAAGGCCATTCTGACCAGAGCGATATAATTTCGCCCAAGAGCACTGTTACAATTTGACAGTATTGTTGATATACATTGGGGGATTTTGAAATAGGGTCAAACCCACTGAGCAAACAAATGGATAAATGGAGGTTGCCAGTCCTTGGAACACACTTAAAAATATAATAAATATGAAGCAATTGCCCCAAAAACACTTTTATTTATTTAATATTTACAGTGTTTACTTGCTGTTCTGCTATCTCGCTTCAACTAACAATCCTCCTTTTTCAATCGCCCATCTCTCTTATATATCAGCGACTTCAGATGATATCACTCCCTTGGATTGGACTATTTGGTTCTGCCATATATAAATTAGTTCTGGCAGAATATGGTATTCTTAAATTCTCTATCACCTTAGTTTAAGGCGATCTTCTTAATATTTAAAAAATGTTGACATTACCTTATTGCCCTATTTGAAGGAGATCTAATAGCTATCCTTTCTGACTCGATATTGCCTCATCTCAAGGCGCTTGAATAATCATAACTATAATTCATGGTCAGAGGATTATAGCCAATCCTTCATGGCTATTTTGTCATATCATCCAGTCATATCAGAATTGCAACATTACCTCTCTTGACTGGATGATAAGTCTCCTAGTTTTTATATGCCCAGCGGAACTTCACATACACTTGGTTGATAATCTGACTGCTTGCGGGGTCCTTGATCATATAGGTGTCAACGCCTGTTTTCTCAATAACTTCAAACGGACCAATGAAGATGTTGGCCAATTTGTGCTTCTGACTAAACCCATGTTGGTCATGGCTCAGAACCATGTCTCCATCTTTAACTGAGCTAACCCGCTACAACATACCTGATTGGCAGCTGATTATTTATATTCTTGGCTAAGCTGAAAAAGTACACTTCAGTTTGCAACTTAATTAATGTGTCAGTTAGGTTAGTCAAAATGTGGTGGGGATCCATTCCTCCAGTATCTTCTAAGCATATAACAGTGTCAAAAGGGCAGTGTTCTATCCATATAGTAGTTGAAAAGGTCTCTTCCCCGTGGCAGAATGTTAGTTGATATTATATGTGAACATGGTAGTGGAAAGGTGGGAACTCTAATTGGAAGGTCAATCCATTACCAATTTCTGGATAATGTTCACCACAGCCCCATTACTCGCTCACCCATCCTGTTAGACTCAGGGTGGTATTGGAGTCATAAGAACCACATGGATGCCCATTATCTTGTTCAACTTTGATAGGATATGTGAGGTGAATTTGGTTTTGTTAACAGTAAGAATTAACTGAGAACAGCCATGTTGCTGGATATTACATTCCATTACGAACTTGGACACTGTGAACGCCCCCAAACTCCATATTGCCCTTTCTTCAACCCACCTGGTTGAGTGGTCAATCACCACAAGAATGTACTTGGACCAGTTAGCTCACATTGGCAGAGGGCCAATGACATCAAGGGAAACTGTATGCCAAGAAAATTGGGTTTTCACTAACAGGTATGAATTCTTCTGACAGAACGGCTTTTCCACTTGGAACCGGTGGCAGCAGGAAATGGTTTCAAGCATGTCAAAGTCCATGCTTTCCCATTAATATTAAGGGCGCAACAGTTCCATCATCTTGCACATGCCCCATGTTAAACTTCTTTATGCGCGCTCATGATTATGCTAGGCCGTTCTGAGGGTCACATGAAGTTCACCCTTGAGTCTCCAAATTTTGTGCATCCCCCATTGCGCTGGAAGGTATTGGCTTGCAGTTCATTAAATGCCTTTATGCCTTGAGGTGGCTCTTTGTTGTACTGTCCGGTGAGCATCTTTAATACATTATGTTACTCAGATCCAGCATAACTGCAAACGTTGGTAGATGTGACAAGCAATCAGCATTCTGGTGTTTTTATCCAGGTTTTTGGAGGACCTTAAAGTCATAATCCTGAAGTTTGAGGTCCCATCGGGCTAGGCGCCCTTCAGAATCCTTAAGCTTCTGCAACCAGTGTAAAGAAGCATGATCCATTATGTTTTTAAACTTCGCCCCATGCGAATACACCCTAAGTTGCTTATAAGTGTAGATCACCGCTAAGCACTCCCACTTGGTCATGGTATATTTGTGTTCATGGATGTTCAGGCTCCTACTGCAGGACACCACGGGGTGCTCCTCCCTCTCCTCGCCTTTTTAGTATAGGACTGCCCTGATGAAGGGATGGGATGCATTTGTCTGGACAATGTATTCTTTCTCAAAATACGGATAGAGTAGCACCAGCACATTGATTAATGCCATACAAAGTGTATCAAAGAATACTGTTGGCATTCAGTCCTTTCAAACACAGCATTCTTCTTCAAAAGTTTAAATAAAGGCCCCCAATAAGACTGAAGTTAAAGATGAAGCAGCGGTAGTAATCCACCATCCACAAAAAATACTTTTATGTCCCGCTTTCTGGTTGGCACAGTCATTTTCTAAATATCTTCCGCCTTGACTGGCTGAGTTTTAAGCCCTGCTGCGTCTACTAAAAACCATAGGTACTCCAACTGATCTTTAAAGAAGTGGCATTTGCAAGGTTTATATTTGATTTTGGCCTCAGCAAACCGGAAGAAGACCTCCTCCAAGTGGGTAAGATTCTCAGAGAATGTACACAAAATGACATTAATAGCGTCAAGGTACATTAGGACACATGACAGCATCTGGTCGCTGAAAATGCTATCCATAGCACCCTGAAATGTAGTTGGGGAATTACATAACCCTTAGGCATACTGGTCAGCTGGAAAAGCCCCTTGGAAATGATAATGGTGCACTTCTCCTGTTCTAATGCAGTCAATTCAATTTGCCAGTAGCCTGATATTGAGTCCATCACCGAGAAGTAGTGAGCTCCTCCCAACCAATTAAAGGCATCATAAATCTGTGGCAAGGAATATGAGTCTTTTTGGTGATGCTGTAGAGCTTACAGTAGTCTATTACTACCCAGTTTGTCCCATCATTTTTTTACATTAAGAACATGTGAAGCCCACAGATGCTTGGATGGTTCAAGCATCCCTTGATCAAGTAGCATTTGATCTCCTCTGCTACTACTTCCTCAGTTTCCTTAGACTGGCGTATCAGCTGATACCTGATGGGGAATGATCCCCAGTGTCCACTTGATGGACCACTCCCCGCTTGCACCCTATATTGTGGTAGCAATGGCAAAGATCTCCTTATATCTGTGTAATAAAGCTATTGCTTGATCTTTTTGTTCTTCTGATAACCTCATTAAATTTTCTCGTGGCACCACCACCATTATGCCAGGACACAGTTCAACGGGCAGATAAGATTTATCCAGTGACCCAAACTCATGAACCCAAAGGACCTCCTCTATAGAGGTATGTGTATGTACACCACTATTTGATGCTGGAAGATTTACAATGGTTAGTTCTGCTGATTCGCTATCAGAACCTTGATCTCCCCATGGCCTATGTCAGATTCTGGTGGTTGACTCGAAAATAAACCTTTGACAACCATCAGATCCTGCCAATTATCCTTACAACGCTTGGGCTAACGCCTATTGCAATTATACAACTCATGCTGATTATCTCAAAAACATAGCAGTCAATCATTTTATCAGGCGATTGGCCCGAGTATACTCACATATTATGGCCAATTCAAATGCATCAAATCTTGGCAATTGGTCCCAATTATCAAAACATAATCCATTCAATCGTATACAAAATAATTTGGAGATGACCTGAAGTTAACGTCTGAAAATCCCGTGGATCTCAGACAAACAAAAAACGTTATCAATTTCCCACTTAAGAGTGAAATTTATATGTCGCTATGCATAATCAGCATGATATCACCTATGTGGACTACCCAAAAGGGGTTACTTAGTGCTATCAAGGAAGAGGCCTGCCAACGTCCCAATTATGGGTGCGTCATTTGCTTCAAATTGAGGCCAAAATTTCACAGAAGGTGTGTTTCTTCAGCAATATGGTAAACTGTAATCCTGAAGATCTTAGGACAACTTGGCGTGCTTTTATCGCAATTTTTGTACCTGAAATCCTCCCAATTTTGAGAGTATTTTGCCACCAATGAACCTAAGAAATGTTTCAGTCATAGGCCGAGCTGAGTGGCAAAATAGCTGTTGAGATTTTGTGCTGGAATGTGGCCAGGAGATGCCCTAAAGGTATAAATACCGGTGACTGGATTAATGACAATTATCTAATAAATAGCTTGCAATAGAAAGTCTTAAACATCTTATCCTTTTCCTGTTTTATCTGGATCCTAACTTTGGAGAAGTGTCAACAAGCTGGAAGGACCAAATACCCAGTTTGTATTTAATCCTGCCTCAGATAAAGTTCCTGATTACAAAGTAAAAATTACGCTCAAAATCAGCCAGAAGAGTCAAGGCTAATTAATAAGGCTAGTGAGTTAATAGATGATCTGAATCCAATAAGCTACAGGCAATATTGAGGATCAAACATTGGAACTTCAGCCCAAATAGACGTGCAGGATATTGATTTCTAAGTGAGCGATCCTTAGATTTTGACAACTGGTGCTCACTCAAAACTTGTGACAATTTCTGATATGGATTCCAGTAACCAATTCCTGGAAGAATCGGCCAGACAAACCAATGAAATTGAGATGGAAACTATGGTCAAGACCATCTCAGATTATTCTCCCAGTCAGCATGGCTCCACAGCTGGTACCTCCTACACCCATAATCTAGTCAAAGTGGGGGGAGCTCATGCAGCAAAGCCAGTTGTCCTGAATAGGGATGAGGATGATGCCTTGAACAACAAGGAATTTACAAAAATTTGGACGTTTGTGTTGAGATTGAAGGCCAGAAACACTGAAATTACTCAGGAAATCTGAGAACTCAGAATGCAATTATCAACTACAAATTCCCAAGTAGATAGTATGTGCAAAGAAATTTAGAGCATAGCGTCTAATCAATCTTTATTTGAAGAAAAACCTGGCAGCCTCAAAAAACAAAGCAGCCAATGCTCTCCCAGATTTAACAAAAGAAAAGTAGGAAAAAGCTTTATCCATTCGGTTAAAAAGCAGTTTGGAAAATTAAGGGCCAAATTTAGGCAGCAGAATCTAGTAGTTCAGAGCAATACTATGAAACCAAATTATCAGAAATTGACACCAATGCAGAAACTGATATCTCGAACATCTGTTCTATGCCTAGAGTACTGGCTGCAATTCTGATTCTAGGCACCTCCCAACGGGAATGAGGGTCAATTATGAGCAACAATACACCAAGACGCTAAGAAGAAGTACAACCCCTGTGGCCAAAACAGGGTGAAATGACTTCAAACCATTGAATTTATTCAAGTTTGATAGCGATGGAAACGTTCACTCTTTCCTAAAGTTATTTGAAAAAGCAATGAGAGGAGCATCAGACCATGCTAAAGGATCAGAACTGATTAACTCACTTGATGCCCATAGCTGTGACCTCATTATGCCCAATATGGGCGACGATTGGTCCTATATGGATGCCGAAATTGCAATAACCAAACAGTTTAAAGGCCTGAGAAACTAGAAACCCAAAAAGAGAGCTTTTTAATATCGAATTCAAACAGAATGAGACTATTAAGGACTTTGCAGATAGATTCTTCTATGAAGCACAAGTTCTCCGTGGGTGCAATGCATTAGATTAGTTTGACGCCAAGATTGCATTGAAGCACGCGATCATGCCCTTCCATGAACTGCACAATGTTATGTTGCCTGCATTCAATAGAAGCTTGGAAATCCAAGAGCTCACCAATTACTTGATAAGCTGTTCCCGTAATTTCAACACACCTAATTGGGCCAAAGATCAGCAAAAATCTCAATTTTAAAGGCCCAAATAACAATATGATGTCTGACAAGGGGAAATATTTTCAAAATACAAACAAAATATTTGAGCAAAAACAGCAAACGGGGCCAATTACATGCTACAAATGTGGTCAAATAGGGCACTTTGGTAATCAATGCTACAGACGGTCCAACAAAAAGCCTGTGGTCAACTTTGCTCTGGAAATTAACAGTGACAGTGGGGCGGGAAAAGAGCAGGTGGAGTAGAGGTGGAATGCTCTAACTCCACCGATTTTTAACCCATTCCACCTAACCCTGATGAGCTCCTTAGGGCCAAAGATGTTTCTGAAAATAACCTCAACTTTATTGGGGGCTAATAATGTTATGATGATCACTACTCGGGCCACCGCAAAAGCAACTAAACCCCTGAAAATAACCAAAGAAGCCTGAGCAGAGGTATCAAAATCTTACGCAAAGCAGATTATTGACCAGGGTTGGATCTACAACCCAGATTTTCAACTGATTTACCTAAGATTAACAACGTTCAAGTGGATCTTTTTCTTTCTGCTCAACATCACTTTTGAGCAAATTTATTAAAGAAAAGCATCCGTTAAATTTCCATCACCACCTTCAATCTATCAGTTTCCATTTTATGTCAGCGGATCCGCCACCTGCTGCCTCAGCAAGTGGCAGCAGCGCTCCACCTGCTAGCGTTTTCCGCCCTGCAGGCAAACGTGTGCAAACTGGCTCATCCAGTCCGCCTAATGCATCAGGCCATTTTGTCCCTCCTAGGGACTTATCATTACACTTAGCGCAAGTACACCCAACCAGCCCTCATCCACTAGCCCTTTCCCAATCCAATATTCACTTTTGCCTCTGAGTCAAATATGGGCATCTCTTCCCTTATGCTGACAAAGTGGTAATTGAGCTGGCAACATCCACGTTTTCACCAGCGGGATTTATTGACTTCCGCCTGTAACGCACTGGCTCCTTCCAATGAGCCACGAATGAGTTGGGCAACAGGATCCATGTTACAGACCATAGGGCTGACAGGGCTCCTGATACTACTCTCCTTGTGCGCGCGCTACAAGATTGGACAAGCACCCCCTGGAAGACAGTTGCAAATATACTTAACCCCAGCAACATGCCTTGACTCCAAGACAAGGTATAAAGGGAGGTAATAGCTCTCCCAAGCTCACTCTCAAAGTCCAATTCTTGTTGATTCAAGCCAAACATGGCTGCAGTTAGGCAATATTTAAGAATAAACTCAAAGTATAAATATATGAATTTTAAGTTCTTTTATTTAATATTGGCCAGGTCGATAGAAAACAGAACTGAGAAGCCTCCAGCTCCCAGTTCCTTCCCTATATACACATGCTACAAGCTAATATAAAATATAACACAAGCTTATGGTGCTAATCTGACTAATGCTTGGTGTAAACCTTACAGCAGGATCGCGGAATCCTCACTCATTGGTTCTGTGCCAGTTCCAATTCTCAACAGTTCCGCACCAGTTCCATTTCGAATTCCAAACGAACCGTGAAACTTCCAAGCACCTGTTCCATTCCATTCTTGATTCGAATCCAAATCAAATCTCGAAACTCCCCATTTTACCTGATTCTCGTTTTTCCTCGACTTGGACGCCCATCTGGCTCCTTGGCCTACTCCAAGCTCCTGCCCCTTAGGCGTCCCTGCCAGGACCAACTCCCCCTCCTCCTCCATACATCCAGACACAGCCTGCCCTGTCTTACCAAAGATCAGGGCAATGTGATGCTGAGGATAAACCTCAACCGTCACACCGCCCTTATAAGGGCTATTTTGATATTGGTTTTCCCACTGAA
The DNA here is from genome assembly GCA_022478985.1 of Massospora cicadina. Taxonomy (NCBI): domain Eukaryota; kingdom Fungi; phylum Entomophthoromycota; class Entomophthoromycetes; order Entomophthorales; family Entomophthoraceae; genus Massospora; species Massospora cicadina. The sequence continues at coordinate 36,288 of JAKSZP010008269.1, forward strand.
GTGGACGCAGCTGCAGCAGCATCTACGCCCTTAATATATAAAAACAAACTATTTCCACAACAGTACACACCTCCCCAGTGACACCACAATGGTGGTGACCTTTGCAAACCTTCCTTCACACCTTCCACCTCAAACACTATATGAAGAACTGATTATGGGGCTATCTAAATATGGTACAAACCCCATCCTCCAATTCCTGGTCCCAAGAGAAGCTGAGCGGTTAGCAGCACCATGGGCAAAGGCCACCATCACCCCCACCAACCAACCATACCCAGCACATCCCTCCATGTGCCCATATCCCATCTGCATCAGACCACTTCTTTTGGGCTCATGTTAACAACGGTTGCACCGTTTGTCCCCTATGCCATGAGTTAGATCATCCCAAGAAATCCTGTAGTTTCAACTTAAAACTAGTGGATTCCGCCATGCTTACACATGGGGCCGCACAATCAGCGTTTGAGTGGGAATTTTGATTGCCCCCACCCCCTCCAGCTGAACGCTCATAAACCAACAAAACCTTTGCAACCACAGCCCAAGCCGGCTTAATTTCAAACAATTTACCCAATCAGGAGCAGGTTTGAACACATCTTCAGTCCAACCGATTTAATGCCCCAAAAATTACCCAACCAAAACCTCGTCCATTGGGGTCAATCATGCTCAATCGAAATCCCTGGGACCTATTGGATGAAATTGCTGAATCTGGGGAAATTGTACCTCCTTCCGACTTTACAATTAATTTGGAACCATATCTACCTTCAGAGCTCGATGCCCCATTCCCACCTAAGAAATATATCCCCAAACCCACTGCACCCCATTTTTGAGTGACCATCAACTTGCTGAAGCTGCTATGGCCTCTCCTGATAGCCGCCAGCTCCGTGAAGCCACGGCACAATTGGTCACTCAATTTGATGAGGGGCTACATTTAATCTGTTACCCTGATGATTATCCTGCAGTTGCAAAGGAGGAAATTGAACGATTAAGGGCAACCGCCATCTCTTCTCTCACGCAAGTTGTTGCACTGGCAGAATTTTCCCCCACTACGCGCATCACCAGAGCCAATATAGCCAAATTTTCTCAGCTTCCTGATGCACGCATACAAGCTGAACACCATGATGCCAAATTCCTAGAGGCTATACTCCAGGCCCAGCTTGTTAGCAATGAACTTAACCCTTTTCCATTTTTCCTCAACCTGCATCCTGCGGATTCCCCAACCCCTTTGCTCTCAGCTTTTGCCTGTCTCTTCATTAATGAAGAAATCAATAAAGCTGTCTGAAACCCCCTCCCCCTCCGCTATGGTGGTATAAGCGGTCCACAACTGCTACACATGGTTGGCTTGGTTTTTCTTTTTTGTTTTGGTGTTCCGCCACTCATTTAGGGCTTTTGGTTTGTGTTTTTTTGGTCAATTTTGTATCAGTACTGTCCGTCCCCTGGTTGGCTTACCTCGAATTAGTAGAACAACGTTCAAGTGGCTATTCCCATTAAGACCTTAGCAGATAACTTCCCAGATATCTGCTCAAGCCTTAGAGCACACCTGGAATTGGGCAACAGCCACAGCATTCACACAATAAATACCTCTGAAAACTACTCTAAATGTACTTATGTGGACATAGCAGTGATCAAGGTTCAAGTTTGGGCCATTGTTGAGGTGGAGCTCCAATCAATATAGTCAGTACAAAATTGGTTAAAAAACTGAAAATTGTGCCCGATGTTGCCCAATGCCAGGAATATGGAACCGCTGGAGCGCATACCACCAAATCGCTGGCGCCTACAGTACCCTACCACTCTGAATTGGATCCATTTTAGTGACAGCGCATTTATAGTGTTGCCAAATACAAACTATGATATTCTAATTGGAACTGATTTCCTAAGAAGATATGGAGCTGTTACCAATCATAAGGATGATACTCCCACCATTCTTGGCCATACTATTCCACTTTACTAAAACAGGGTTAAGGAGTTGAGAAAAAGAAACCCAGCCTATTCATAAATCTGGCCTACAAAGATGGAGTCATCCCAATTGAGTATTCCAAAGCTTGGTCAAAGATAAACCACTTCCCACCCAGATTGATGAGTCAAATGGCATTCCACTTTGATCAAATCAGACCATACTATACCATCTGGAGAACAGTTAATCGTCCTGATGGTACTAACAATTAATATCCCAGAAGAACTTTATGGTGATATATATCAACCATGGTCTAAATCTCAATTTAAACCAAACATTGCCCCTGGTACTATCATTCTTGGCATGGAGAAATACATATCTTGTGTGCAAACCTGCAAAATCAGCCCATTTCCATCAGGCAACATCAAATAATCGCTTTTCTGCATCTGTAACCCTACCACAAAAATTCACTCATTCCATGAGTTCAGAACTTTTGTTGAATTAGGGCTTCCCAATAAGGGACTGACTCAGCATGCATAATGTTTTCCCTATGGCCGATCTAAGCAACTTGACCAACTCTGAGAAAGGCCAAGCTCAGGAGTTATTCTCAAAATATCGAGAAATATTTGCACAAGATGATTTTGACTTGGGTTGTGCTAATGGTGTCACCCACAAAATTGATACTGGAGATCATAAACCTATTTGATTACGCCCAATTAGGCTCAGAAATATCAGAAGAAGCAGTATCCAAGGATATTAAGGAACTCCTTGATTGCGGCATGCTAGTCCCTTCCAAAAGTCCATGGGCAGCACCAATTTTAATAGTGATAAAGAAGGATGGAAGCAAACAAGTAGTCATTGACTATTGGAAGTTAAACAACATCACCAAAAAGGACTCATACCCTCTACCCACAAATCGATGATGCCTTGGATAGGCTAGGGGGCGTGAAGTTCTTCTCAGCAATGGATCTTATCAGCAGATATTGGCAAATAGATCTTCCCAAAGAGGAGCGCGAGAAATGTGCAATCATAACCCAAGAGGGCCTATTTCAGCTGACGAGAATGCCTCAAGGGCTCTGCGATGCCCCAGCTACATTTCAACGGGCAATAGACACAATCCTGGAAATTTTAAATTGTCATGTGTACTAGTGTACCTTGACGATATCAAAATTTTCAGCTGCACTTTTGATGATAATCTGGAACACTTAGAGGAGGTTTCAAAAGGCTAACTGCTGCAAACCTAAAAATCAAGCCCAGGAAATGTCAGTTTTCTATAGACCAACTGGAATATCTCGGATTTTTGATAGATAAAGTGGGTCTTTGGCCCTAACCCTCTAAGTTGGATGCCATCTCCAAAAATAGCCCAAATACAAGTGTGATATTCAAGTATTCCTATGCATGATCAGGTACTATTGCCAATTTATTGCTGACTTCGCACAACTTGGAGAGCCACTCTTCTATTTGCTTAAAGATAAGGTCCCATTTGACTGGAAACCCAGCTTGCCAGGATGTGTTTGACCAACTCCAATCAGTCCTATTAAGCGCACCCATTTTTCAATATTTGGACTTTGATTCTGAATTTATCATCCAAACTAATGCATCCTGAACAGCAGTGGGATCTGTGTTATCACAAGTTGGAGAAGACGATGAAGAACATCCAGATGCCTTCGCTAGTCAAACCTTGAATGTTCACAAAAGGACCTACATGGTGATGGAATGAGAATGCTTAGCTGTCATATATGCTTGCAAGCAATTTTGGGTCTAACTTCATGGTACTTATTTCAAAGTTGTTACCAATCATGCTTCCCTAAGATGGTTTAATAACTTAAAAGAACCTGAGGGCTGATTAGCGCTCTGGGCTATAAAGCTCCAAGCTTATGATTACATAATTAAGCATCACATTGGGGTAAAACATTAAAACGCCGACTGTCTATCCCAACTACCCACCATTGCAACACTTAGTTGGGCCACCAATGAGTTGTTTATAAAAACGATCAGCGGAGAGTATCAGGATGAGCCCAAATTCATCCAAAAAATACTATCAGATCTACAAAAAAATACAATAATCAAAAATGGGACACTTTACAAGATTTTCGAAGGTAAAAGGTTTATCTTACAAAGACCATCAGCCTAAACAGACTTAATTATGGCAGCGCATAAGGCCATAGGGCATGGCGGATTCAAGAAGATGAAATTGCATCTGAAGCAATTCTTCTACTGGGAGTCAATGAATTTTGACATCCAAGAAATTCTAGAATGCTGTGCAAAGTTTTAAGGCGAAAAACCATTCCAAAAAAGCACTTCCTACCATCTCGTTTGGTCCAACTTTGCCTGGCACACTGTATCTATCGACTTGTTGGCCCACTTCCATCAAGCAATATGAAGGCCAAGTACATCATTGTAGCCTTCAACCACTTGGCCAAATAATTTGAGGCCAAGGCCATTCAGGAAGATGGAGCAGCAACTACCGCCAAGTTTGTACTTGAAAACATCATCCACAAAAATGGATGCCCTCAAGTTATTCTGACCAATAATGGAACTAACTTTACCGCCAATGTCCTTGCCAAGCTCAACCAACTAATGGTAGTACGTGGTGTGCTTTCTACTCCCTATCTGTAAGTCTTGTGGACCAGCTCTTGAAGCTGGATAGGGTTCAGCACCATTTCTGGACAAAGAGGGGCCCCAAGGCTCCTGTGGACCCTCTGTCACAACTGGGTGACCTCGCCCATGTGATATACGAGCGCTTGGTGACAGATTTTCTCCCCAAAGCCACCCCACTCCCACCTCTTCCTTCCTCTTAAATCCCGGTAGGATTGATAGAGGGGGTCTGCAGGGAGGTGGTTCACATTAGGGGGCTTGGAGGGAGTCTGGAGGCCACCCACTCCCCAGGCCAGCCATGGGGAAAAATTGGGAAAATTGCATTTCCCAGTTTCAGAGCCCAGCCAGTAATTTCTGGACTGGGGGCTGGTTCAGGCTGGCCAGGTTCAGGAGCTGGATCAGAACATGGCTCAGATCAAAAACCCAGGTGCAAACAGCTCAGATCACTGGGTTTGACGTTCTGAGGCAATCCAGGAGGTTTGGATCATGCGAGCCACCCAAGTGTGAGATTGGACCAAATTGCAACAAACTCGATCCATGGACTCCCTGTCTTCCAAGATAAATCCAAAATGCCCAAGCCAAGAAAATCAGCCAAGTTGAGTCATTGGGACCTGGATTGGCAGCACCAATTTGGCTTGGGTGTAAGAAGTTGGGAAAATTTGCAAAAAATTTCCAAGCTTCTGCCAAATCAGGAGCTGCCTTTCATCCCCCTCCAAGTTAGCCAACCGAATTCCCTCCCCAGTCCCTGAACAACCAATCCCCCAACTCCTCCCTATGCCTATTGGACCAATTAAAAGGCAACTGGCCCCACTGAGGGCAGTTGTCAGTTCATTCTTTTTAGCCTTGTCAAAAAAATCCATGTATCCACTTAGTTTGCCGCGGACTCTGCCCACTCTTAACACAAATTAAAACAAAATTCTGTTGTTTGATCTGATAAAGCGCGCCGTAATTCAGATCTTTTTAACAATGTTTTCAGACTGGATTATCTGGTTGCTCAATCCCACCACACGGCAGCAGATCGTTGACATAGTAATCTGGCCCGCCCCTGAAGGCGAGCCCCCTGTTCCATTTGTTTCTTCATGTCCATTAAATGGAGCCCTATCCATTTATTCAGACGTCATGTCCGCCAAGTCTGCTCCCCAGGGGGAGCAGTCTCAAGGCGTTCCTGGCCCATCATGTGTGGGTTCAGCTCTGATAGCAGCCCCCACCACTGCAGGTCCAGCTCATTAGCGGGACTTAGAGTGTCCCCATCTGGGGAAACTCAGTCCCAGCCCCTCTCATGGGGTTTCCTCCACTTTTACCCATAAAACCAACAACGTGGCGGTCTCTGTGCCGCCTCCCGCTAGTGCACACGCCTCCCCTTCTGTTTTGAAGGCCAGCAACCGCAATCTCTGGAGGAGTCGTCATCCTCCCCACCTCTCCTGCCCTTGGGGGTTGCCCCTGTAATACTTGCAGTTGCCCCCAATGCAACCATCTGGGGGGGCCTTTGGTATGTTGTTGAACATTTGCTTTCCTCACATGTCCTTTAGATCCCCACTTATCTTGGTCACTCAGACCGCTATGCCTCTGGCAAACTGGGCCTTCCACTGGGTGCTTGCGCACCCTGACTGGGAGCCCAGTCTAGTTCTTCTTAGCTGCATCTGTGACACTTACACCCCAAAACTAATGGGACTGTTGAGTGCACAGACGCGATGTTGGTGAACATTATCCAGAAATTTACCTCAGCCAAACCATCCGAATGGAGTACATATCTTAGTTTGGCAGTCTTCGCCTACAATATCTCTTACAAATCATCAACCAGGATGTCCCCGTTTCAAGTATTATACAGTAGACACCTGGCCCTACCAACACTGCTATATTAATCCCTAGAGGGTCCAGCATAAACAATTACCTTCAAGACGTTGAGAAGCTTGCAGATGCCTTAATCAAACTACAAGCATAAGCCTTTGACAACAGCTTCACTGAGAAAAAGGCCCAACATCAAGAGGATTTAGAGAATCGCTACCCTCTGGCTGAATTTGAAGTAACAATGAAGTTCTAATCTGCAACACCCATGGATTGGGCTGAATGCAAAAGTTAGATCACATCTGGGTCAGGCCATTCAAAGTAATTGAGAAAACGTCTAAGCTTGTATACACCATCAAGGATATTAGGGCTGGCCATATATAAAACCAAGTCCATACAAAATTCCTAATAATGTTTAATAAGAGGGCCAATTAAGAAAAGAAAAAGTTGAGAAAGGTAAAAAACTAAAATAAAAATACGAAAATAAGAAAACAAAAAGCAAAAAGCAAAAAAAAATCTCATAGTGTTATACTAATTAATATTTTAATTTGCACTTGAGGTTGGGGAGGGAATCCACCTTCAGAATCAACGGCATTCAGCCCATCATTCTTCAGACCATCAGCTAGTCCGGCCAAAGTTATCAAATAGAAAAACCAAAAACCATCCCCCTCGGGTTGGGACCATCTAGTACTAAAAAAACCCAAAAACCATTCTCGTCTGGCGTTCAGACCAATAAGAAAAAACCAACATAGGCTAATTGGGAACCTTAGGGCTTATGTTTGAGTCAAGAGGGGGAAATGTCAGACTCTGGTGGTTGACTCAAAATAAACCTTTGAGAACCATCAGATCCTGCCAATTATCCTTTCAACGCTTGAGCTAACGCCTATTGCAATTATACAACTCAGGCTGATTTAAATGACAATTCAATTGAGTATTTTATCAGGCACTTGGCCCAAATACACTCACATATTATGGCTGATTCTGATGCATCAAATCTTGGCAATTGGTCCCAATTATTGAAACACAATCCATTCAATCATATACAAAATAATTCAGGGATGACCCGAAGTTAATGTCTGAAAATCCTGTGGACTTCAGACAAATGAAAAATGTAAATCAATTTCCCATATGAGGGTGAAGTTTATATGTCAATACGCGTAGTTGCATGATAGAACTTACCTGGACTGCCTAAAAGAGGATACTCAGTGCTATTAAGGAAGAGGCCTACTGACGTCCCAATCAGGGGTGCATCATTTTCTTCAAATGAGGCCAAAATTTCACAGAAGGTGTGTTTCTTCAGCAATATGGTAAACTGTAATCCTGAAGATCTTAGGACAACTTTGCATGCTTTTAACGCAATTTTTGTACCTGAAATCCTCCCAATTTCGAGAGTTTTTGCCACCAATGAACCTAAGAAAAGGTTTCAGTTGTAGGCCAAGCTGAGTGGCAAAATAGCTGTTGAAATTTTGTTCTGGAATGTGGCCAGGAGATGCCCTATAGGTATAAATACTGGCGCCTGGCCTAATGACCATTATCTAATAATTAGCTTGCAATAAAAGTCTTATTTATTTTATCCCTTTCCTGGTTTATCTGGATTTTAACTTTGGAGAAGTGTCAACAAACTGGAAGGACTGAATCCCCAGTTTGTATTTAATCCTGCCTTGGATGAAGTTCCTGATTACAAAGAAAAATTATGCCTGAAACTGGCCAAAAGAGTCGAGGCGAATTTAATATGCCTAATGAGTTAATAGATGGTCCAAATCCCATAAACTACAGGCAATATCAAGGATCAAACATTGGAACTTCATCCTGAATAGATGTGCAGGATATTAATTTCCAAGCGAGCGATCCTCAGATTTTGACAGCCTGGGATTATAATTCCTGGACCCACGTGGGGCTCCAGACACAATTGCCAATAAGGCCAATGACCTCCCATTAAGCCCATCTGGTACTTTCACCTCTAACCCAATGTTTATTATTATTTGGTGTCCAGAGGGGATGAATAAATGTCCAGCAGCTCTGAGCGGCAGCCCTTGGTATTCATATATTTTCTGGGGAAGGGCCCATGTCTTGCCCTTCAGTCAATGATAGCGAACTGGAATCACAACATCACTGTATTCAAGGTTATTATATCCCATGTGCACCAGATCCTTTGGCACTCCACTGGAGGTAAAGTAAATGAGGATCCGCTGCCCCAAAAGTTTAAAAATATACTCAGTTATGTCAATGACTTCACCAAAGTGTCACATAAAAGTAGTTCCAATTAACAGGACGTAATTATCAATTGGCAACACTATCCCCAGGGCCATCATGACAATTGACCCAAACTACAAAGGTAGCACTCTGTACGCTCCCTTGGAGACTGTGTCTTTCCACGCCCATGGTCCCATACACCAATTGATGTTCCACATCAGGTTTTAGTGTCAACTTTTACATCAACTTAGTAGATACTATGTTGACTAGGGTGCCAGTATATATGATAGCATGGATGCGTTTGTTTGCTACAAAAATGTCGCAGTAGGTACATTTGGAGTAAGGAGAATATTGACTTTTTAATATGTATACATTTGTGAGATCTCTTTTCCCAAGGAAGCTCATAATCCCCTCGTGACTTTGAGGTATTATTTGGCAATAGAATCTACCGGAAGAGCAACATTTACACCTTTCAGGTAAGAGTCATCTGAGGCTAGATCCAACTTATCTGCGGAAGCTTGGTAAAACATCTGTCAAGCATATGACTTTGGTTGCTCCTGAGGTCCTTCTTCCACTAAAGCCTTAGCTTGTGCTTATGTCAGTACATTTACTCCTCCGACCAGCTGCTGATATAAAAAACCCTTCGTCATACTGTGGGACTTCTGCCAGAAATGCTACAATTGGTTCAGGTGGGACTTATGGGGTTGGGATAGCAAAGGTAGAGAGTCTCATCTCTACTCTGTTCCACTTTTTCTGGTAGTATTTGTCCTTCTTTACATAGTGGACTTGACAGTTGGGTCAACTTTGAGCAAGGTGACCAGGGTGACTGCGTTCAAAAAATTTACCATGTAGGGTCTGTGACCTCAGTTTTCATAAAATGGGCCAGGCCAATAATTTAACTGCTGAAATCGGCGTAATTTGGTTCTGGTCAGTAGTTGGGCTGTTGAAGATTATCATAGGCAGGTTCAGGGTGGAAGTTGAACTTCTGGGGGTAGCTCAGATGAGGATAAGTCGTGTAGTTAAAATAAGCCAATAGTTACTAGGCGGAAGCTGAACAGGATGAGAGAGATTTCCCAAATGAGAAGGTCCAGCGATGATGGTTGTATGTTTTCGCTCTGCGTTGGGTGGAGGGAAGTTAACAGATAAAAGGCGCAAAAACTGAACAACTTTGAAGAAAAAGTAAATCATTCTCCAAGGTTGGAGTCATGACTTTGTAAAGCTCTTTCTATGGCTTCACTGCGGAGGTCATTGCAATGCACACATTGGCTTCAGCTAGAACGCTTGCTCCTATTAACACATGGGCTTCTGTAATAAATTGATTAGCATGCGCTGTGAGGGTCTCATTACGCTGGAACCCAATGGTCAAGAACACAGCTTTATGCTGCAACATATTTGTGGTACTACCAAACAACTGCAGCATGGTATCCTTTTACCTCTTTGTAATTAAAGGAACTTTCTGGAAGGTAACAGATGACTTGGTTGGCACTCCTGACATCCAAGGCGGATATCAGCAGCTTAGCTTTATGCTGATCTGAAGCTCCTTTTGCTGCATTTCCAAAACATTTGAAGAAATAATGGATGTTTCCATTGCAATCATGTAAAGGTAGCTTGTTAATACAGTCCTCCTCCTCCCGTGCATAAACCGCAAGCCTTATAAGTATACGGGGGATATAATCGAGGCCCATAACTGGGATCTCCGTTTTGTTGGGTCAAATATAATCATCCCCAGTGCAGCTATAATGATCCAAGTGGCTTTTGCTACGTACAGGTTCAGGGAAAGGCTCTTCAGCGGGGTATCCAGACTCATATTGATTGTAATAAAATCATTCCTGAGTGACCCTTGTTCTTATTCTTCCCAATGGGGATGAGGTGGGTAAAAGGTAGGTGTTAACTTCTTCTCCGTACAGTTTAGACATTCAGTAGCATCATCCAGGCGATTGGTGAGCTGTCTGTTATATTGTCCAAAAATTAGCAGCTGACTAGCCACAATTTTAAGTTAATTATTACTTTACCATGCTCCTAAAGGAGCTCCACTTGCTTTTGGGCACGGCGTCAATAACAAGTTTATGTTCCATGGTTTCTGCTAGCTCAGCCATTCAAAATGATTTTCCTTTAGTGCATATTAGATATGCCATGGCCGCAGATTGGAGAATTGTTGACTTTATTGGTGATTGTTAAATGGGCCCCCTGTAGTGAACACCACTGTTATAATTTGATGGTATTTTTGAGATACGCCAGGGGACTTTGCACAGGGTCAAACCTACTGAGCAATAGGATGGGTGATATGGAGATCGCCAGTCCTTGGAATACACTTATAAATATAATAAATATGGATCAATTGACCCAATGACACTTCTTTATTTAATTTAGTATTTTAGTGGTTACTCACTGTTATGCCCTCTCACTTAACTACAATCCTTCTCCTTCAATCGCCCCATCTCACTTATATATCAGTGACTTAAGATGATACCGCTCCCTCGGCTTAGATTAATCCGTTCTGCCATAATCACTTTGGTTCTGACAGAGTATGGTATTCTCTAATTCTCTATCGCCTTAGTTTGAGGCTATCTACTCAATGTTCATTGAATGTCAACATCGCCTTATCACCTTATTTGGAGGAGATCCAATAACTACCCTTTCTTTCCCAATATCGCCTCATCTAATTGCGCTTTAATATTTGTAACTATAAATCATGGTCGACAGATTTTAGCCAATCTGCCATGGCTATTTCAGGATAATCGTCCAGTCATATCAGAATCTCAACATCCACAATACACAATTAGCAATCAATGCCAGCATTTACTCAGAAATCCCCAGCCAGTTGTACTTCTGCTTCACCAAATTGAGGATTTTTTAATGCCTGGATGCCCACCACTGGCGGTCAGGATGAGCCCAAATCACTTCATTATGGAGATGGGGAAGAACCTAAACTCATCCCTCAAACATATTTGTCCCATCAGCCAACAAATATTGCATCCATTGATGTTATGGATGTCCAAGCAGGTCAATCAGTTCCAACCCTTCCATGCAGGATTCCTGACCCATGAATACTTAAGAAGCCAATGGAGTGTCCAGGCCTCACTCTGCAACATAAACTGGGGAAGGGGCAATGGCTTGAATTTGGGCTGGCAGAATCACTGTGATAAGCTTTTGTTCTTCTGCCGCCATTAAACTAAGAATGAGTTGTAACTAAAAAAATCAGGGAAGACATTCAACAACCCCTTGACAAATTCATACTTTAAATCAAACTTGCAAAGATAGTGATCTTTCTGGGCTTGAAGTTGTGCAAGCTTCTGTGTTTTGCGAAATACATGAGGGCTAGATGATCCATCCACATGGTCACCTCATGTCGCGCACCCTAAAGGAGGTATCACTAATGCATAAGTGACCACGCCATGGCGGCCAACTTCTTATCAAAATGGTCCATGAATGCTCAGAAGAAATGAACTTACACAAGAAATAAGCGGCCAGATTTTTTAAAAAAATCCCGTTAATGAAGCAATACTGCCCCCATAGCGGCCAATGATGCATTGCATGTGACAATGAAAGGCTTAGCAGGGTCAGCATTTTTGAGACAGGTGGTGTCATAAACACTTCCTTGATGGCATCAAATGCCCATGGGCATTTTGTCATCCATCAAAATGGAACATTCTTTCCTGTCAAGGGGTGCAGTGGCGAGGCCAGCAGTTAGAGGGCAGGGGAGATAATAAAAAAATATGATGGTGCTTAAGGTAAGCCACAACTTCTATTTGGATGGTGGAGGTGGCCATGAGAGGATGGCCTCAAGCTTTCTGGGAGGAATTGCGTACCCATCCTTCAGGACCAAAATTTCCTAGGAAGGTAACCTCTTCCTTGAGAAACTTGCACTTAGTGTTTACATAAAGGTCAGCCTTGTGCAATGCATCAAACACTGCCTCCAGGTCCACCTCATGCTGCTTGGAAGTGTGGGATGCATTAGGATATTGTCAATATATGCCAACGCACAGGAAAGCTGAAGGCCGCCCAGCACAATTTTTGATGATCAACTGGAATGTGGCCGGGGAAGCTTTCAAGATAAAAGGAATTACAAAGAAATGGAAGATTTCTCTTCTGGTACAAATCGCCATGAGCCACTCCTGATTTTCTTCACCCAAATATAGTTGAATGCATTTATAAGATCAAGCTTAAAAACACCTGAAACTTTTGCAATTTTCTGGCTAAAGGTCCGCTTGAGGGGAAGGGAATAGGGTTCATGAACTTTTATTTTATTAAAATGCCCATAGTACAAACAGGGCTGTGAGGTGCCATTGGCCTTCTTAACAAACACTATGGGAGAGGCCATTGGCGAGGAGTCCTTAAACACCCGCCCTTTGCAAGCATGTCATTTAAACACACCTTCATGGACTTGTCTTCCTGCTCTGTATAAGGGTACAGGGGAAAGTTGGTATTGATCACATTCACTGTCAAGTGGAAGGCTAAATCATATATGGAGTGGATTGAAAGATGGTTGGATTTTTCCATGTCAAAAATATCTTAGAACTGAATTAAGCTAGAGGGAAAGTCCTATGACAATGATGTGAGGGATGGTTGTAAAGCAATTTAATCCATCACACCTTCAGGAGAGAAATTATTGATCAGTGGAATATCGCCCCTCACTTGGGGATTCTCAAATTACAGAAGTTTAACTCTAGGTTTATAAAAAACTGTTACCACCGCCACCAACCAATCCCAAGATAATAAGAAATAGTAAGTCTTCCTCCATAGTAAACTGATCGCAGAAGGCAAAACCATGTACCAAAAATGGTAGAAGGCATCGCACTGAGTAGCAAGTCATTAAAGGTGATGATGCACTCAAAACTGAAGTCCCTACTTTAAATGAAAATCCAACCCCTGAAAAATCTGATTACTCATAAAGTTCCTAGCAGATCCTGTAACAACTTGAGCTAATATGGAGGCCACGTGAGCCCCCAACTGGATCTTGACTTGTAACAAAAATTAAGCTTGATATTGTTTCTTATCCAAGTTGTGAGACACACTTATGAGAGAAGGGGTGTCCACTGAACCATACCCTGGACCAGCTACGGGAGCTGAGGGCAAGTCCGCCACTGTCTAAACAAACCAAAACTTCTTCACTCCTGCTGGGGACAACTGGGGCACAAATGGACTTATGTACACCTGCTCCCCTGAAATGGCAGCGTTGGCTGCAAGAATACAAGCATCAAAAACCCCAATATCAGGATGTGGGGGCAGATTTGTAAACTCAGGAACAAAGAACACTTCCATTATTGCAACCCATTCCTGTCTGCCTCCTTGGTAAAAAGAGGAAAACCTGAATCCTCTTCCACTTGACCCTGAAATAAGCCCTACTGGTGTTTGGGCCAGGGAATATGTTTAAACTCCGGCATAAAAGCTGCAATCTGCTGAATGGGTCCGCCTCTCAGCATACCCCACCGACTAACAGCTAAACCTTCCATTCATATAACCAGATTAGTGCAGCACCTCACCCAGAGTGCAGGATGGAGAAGAATGAAATTTGAGTCACTCAGTTATGTCGTGGAGCGTGTTGATAATAGTAAGACTGGCCTGGAAATCTGTGTGAGTGAACGTTTAGAACCCCATCCAGAATACCTCAGGTGCAGCCATCCACTTAATGGATGGGAAATGAAAAAGGCAGCCACAAGGACTAACTGGGGATTTCCAAAATGGCAATCATCGCCACTTAGCGTTCAGCAGAACTCTATACTAAAGTAAATTTTGGATATTGTAAGAATTTTAATTTAAAAAATTAGTGGAAAGGGGAAAAAATGGAGTGACAGTAGTACCTGTCAGGGACGGCTGTCTAAATGCTTGCAAAATGGGGAGCTGAAGCTAAGCATATTACCATCAAGAATATCATATGATTTGACTACAGAAGATTGTCATATCAAAATGCTTTATAATACTAACTCAGATCTGACCTGATCAGGCTGATTGGCATCAGATTTGTACAGAAGTTTTATTATGCCACAACTATGCTTGTCATGATGACAACAATGTCCTGAAAGACAGCAGGTTGCGCCCATGGCCAGGCCACATATGGATGGCTCTTTTGGGTTAGAAAAGGATTGACATGCCGGTCTATCAGGGACAGGCTTATTTTAAAATCTTCTGGGTAAACCTGGCAGATTGGATTACTTGCACCTAAAACTAATTCAATCCCTTTATTTTCAGCAGGATCTAAATTGAATTCCTGGGAGAACTTGAACCTGCTCATACCCCTTTTAGGGGTATGTGCCAATTGCCTTCCACTGAAAAACTCTTACCCTCCGCCACCTCCTGGTACAACTTCTGAATCTTACCCAACAACCCTTTGGTATAAGCATTTGCTGAAGAGATGCAATTCACAGGGGATACACCATTACCCACCTCTCATCTATCACATGAGCTAAATCAGGGTGACATGAAGGATGGCTGCTGGCTTTCTTCACTTTATTGTTTGGAATGTGAATTTCTCCCAATCTAGCCAAAGGGGTTGTTCCCAAGGCTCACAAGACTCTTTTTAAAAAAGATTTTTATTAAATAACCAAATTACCAGTATTATTGGCCAAATACTAATAACTAGATTAGATTTTGTTAATGATCAAATTATGCATTTTTAAAATAAGGCAAAGATTAGATCTACTTAATCAGGAAATTAAGAATAATCAATTAGCTGCTAGATTTTATTTAGATTTTTACAATCTTATTGGCCCATTTGCCACAGATTTTTAATTTTACTAAACTATGTGGCCACGTTTGCCTCAAATTTATATAATGGATTATAGACTTCTAAACTTAGCAGATATACCAAATACTATAAGGTGATGATTATAAGTCAATTTAATTTCAAGCAAAGTTTTGCCAATATTTAAGTAGCTTTGACTGTTATGGAAATAAAGCATAATATTGAAACATGATCTCTATGATAATATTGGGTATAAACTGTGGGTAAACTAAGAAACATATTTGCTTTCTAAGAATGGTGATAATGTAAAAAGGTATTTTTATCTTTAGGGGTAAAATTATGGGCCTTGAATTGCCAATTATCACTTTAAAGGTATGAATTGGATTCCAATTTGTCACCTTAGATATTAGTTTTTATTAAAAAACTAAACACACCGGTCTATAGATTTTTACCAAAAATTATAAAATTTTAAAGAAATATATTTTTTGGTCTAACAGATTTTGAGGCAACTTTCTCCCAGTTTTTAATCCTGTTGTCAAGTTCATTGCCATACTACCTTGTGTCTCATATTAGCTTCCTGTCATTTATAATGAGGCATTTAACAATTATTAACCCTTTAGTAACTTTGAAAGCAGCCGATTTTTTATATACAAACGGCCAAGATTATGTGGCCGCCTATCATGCCTGATGTTGAGGCTGGAACAACTGTGGCCCAGTCTGTAAAAACAAGCAGAACTTACCTGAACATAAGCTCAGCATAATATGGGATCAGTATGCACCAGATAGAGAATAGTCTTGGAATTAGAAGGTTTAAGCCTAAAGAAGAAAGGACTTCTTCAACCTTCACATCTGTCATGATCAAGGTACCTATAGTGCTTGGAATAAAAGTAAGAGTAAGAAGTGGTCTGGTAATGGTAACTCTGCAAGTATAGTGATAGTTTACAAAGGTTGCATCTGTGAATGGGGCATTTTAGAATGTTTTCCTGCTGAGATCAGTTGATTTTTAGTTGTTTGGTTTATAATGGAAAAAAAGAAGAGTATGAAATGGAGATAGATACAAAAACAGAACTTTTACTTTTTTGTTGGCCACAAAGTTTCACCAAATAATTAAACAGAGCTATATAAATTTTTTAATACTAGTCTGCCTTGAATTGATTATTAATGATGAAAGTTTCTTTGAAGGGTCTGAAAAAACTGCCTGTCAATAACTTCAAAGCTTATTATGTTCAAATAAACATTAAAATGATAAACTTCTTATACTATTAATAGACTTCAATTCACAAAAATCACCTGGAGCTAATGGATAATGTCTGTGACCTCAGGGATTATTCTCATGTCAACTGTAGGACTTTCCAAACTTATAATCTCAACCTTATACTACATTCTCAATCCTTACAATGACTGACTGGTTGTATGTTAAGTGCATTAAATCTTGTGTAGAGAAATCCTCCAACTACACCGCCAAAATGGCATATTTTACTCTAAGTAAGTCTCCTACACTACTACCTTTTTTCCAAAATCCCCAATTTTCCAAAAATCTAGTTTCCCCAAATTTCCCATCCCTTTTGTATTTTAATTTTTTGCAAAACAATTATAAGATTTTGCTACAAATGTTAATTTTTTGATCCACTAAGATTTTGGATCTACCTTTTATTTAACTTGACAACGTCCCTTTTCAATTTTACTGGTGCCTATCAAAGGCTGGGCCACTGTGGTGGAGCGTGCCTTGAGCTATAAATTTTTGGAAAACTTTTGCTTTAATAGAGAGTATACAATAATGGCGTGCCCCCTTACCACTCCCAACCACAATTATTGTGACCATTTTTGAATTCCAACCTTTCCTTCTAAGTACAAACTGTGAAGGACCTACAACCTAAGAAGAGGGAGCAGCGCCCAAGAACAGTGCAGTAACCCCCTAAATCCCACCCCTATAAGGCCAGTTCCCTCAAAAGTGAGGGTACTGGCGTATTTTGTTCTTGTTATTTTCCAGTTTGTTGTAAAATTTTTCCAGTTCTGATTTTAAAATATGTTATCTTCTAAAAGTATTTTTGGCCATCATGGTGTGCATCACAGCCAAAATGGCCTTGCTAAGATGGTGGTTTCTTATCAGATAGAAGGCTTTGGGGTCATTTTACTTTATGTTGCTTGGTGCCTTAGGTGGTTCCATGGAAGCTGTGCAGTGCACGCTAATGCAAACCTGATTCCCTCAGCGCCTAAAATCAGCCTCTGCCCTGAACTTACCAGATTTTTGCTTCAGGACTGAACCTCTAGAAACTGCATGCCCTACAACAAAATAATGGTTATTTCAAAGAGACTTAGACTTTATTGGGCCTCTTAAATTTGTGAATAAAAGGCAAAATATTTTATGTTACTTTCAAACAATATGTCAGATGACTATTTTAACTAATTTTGAAGTTTCAATGTAACAATTTCAACTTAATTATCCTAAGAAGTTATTTTATTATATGGGCCACCACATACCATTACCATGGATAATTAGGCACACTTCAACAACAATCTAATAGCGAAATCTGTCAAGGTTAAATGACACAATAGTGAGTACAAATTGTACTAGTAAGGCAGAGCATGAGGAGGCAAGGGGATAAAGATAATGAACCTGCCTGACTTGAAGCACACCCTGGATTAACGCTGGGTAAGGCAAAATATGCCCAATTTGGTTCTGGTGGTGCTTGTGATGGACACAGGAATTACATCCTCAGCTTTGTGGTGCACCAGATATTTTTGAATTATGATGGGATATAAAGTTTACTTGTTTTTGAGGCTTCAAGTCCCATTCAGTTTACCATATTGCCAAATCTGGCAAAATCCAAATGCAATCAATCACCCAAGTATGAGCTTACTAAAGCTACAGTACAACAAAGCTAGTGGTTTGCGCTTGTTAGTTGAAATGGGCGCAGGGCCTTACTTAATAAAAACTGATATCCCTAATTACTAAAATTTGGGTTTCAAGACCAACCTTATATGTTTTTGCTTGGTTTTAATTAAAAAAACTTCGTTCATTTTATTTTCCAGATGGTCCCTTGGTCTGGCCTCTTTGCAGACCTCTTTGATGAGTTTTCTAATTATATATGCCATTTTCTTTTGTCTAAAGTAACTATCAACTCATGTTCACACTTGAGAAAGTATGGATATATAAAAATCAAGGCGCCCAAGAACCCTGATACTGATTTGCACTTGGTTATAACCTATTCCCTTGGATACAACCAAGTTCTTGGCATTTTTAGGGTATTTAGTTATTTATACAATTCTGTACACCCTTTCCTTGTGTCCCCTGTGTACCAGCACCTTTTGAGGTGCCTTATTTCCATTGTTATTAAAAACTGGTTACCTGGTCATGTGGCTGTGCATTTCACATACCTCTCATGGAATGAGAGAGTTACAGATACTCTCTTGACACAAAAGTTGATCTAAATATTTATGTGAACTATTGAAGCACCTCTTATAATCCACATTTTATGGGTTGACAGAGAAGATAAACTTGATATTGTAAATGTGCTCAAACTAATTTTTATGATAGAACTTAAAAGTGGCTGGAATATCTTCCATTTATTAGGGTGTCTTATTGCACTATGGTCCATGGTAGTACCAAAAAACTACCAATGATTTGCATTAATAATTAAATTCAACCTGACCATAGATTAAATAACTTAATAAGAATTAGTTTAGAGTCAAATTACATTGAGATCTAAAGAGAAAAATTTTAGGGCCATACTTAGGTTATTAGAATCAATTACAACCATCACGTCAAAGCCCTCTGAGTCATTTATTTATGGAGACTTTAATACTGTAATGTAATGAGTTAAATTATTCTTAAGCTAAGAAATCCATCACTACTTCAAGGGTTTTTATAAGTTACCAAGGTTTTACCTTATATGAACTATAATCTGGAGACCCTCATAAGGGTGTCCTATCAATCAACCATTAACAGCAGCAGAAGTAAGTCCTTTCAGTAAAAATAGGGAAAGTGTCAAAAAGCTATATCGCACTATTATTCTTATGAGATGTGCCATGAAGCTTTTCACTAGTTACTTATTAGTTTACTAATCACCTCCATCAACCCCAAAAGCATTTTATTCTCAAAATAATTGCGCGAAGAATTATTTATACCTGCTTCACCTTTATGATAGAATCTAAGTTTAATTCGAGTTTAAATACTTTATAGTTTATTTTATTCCTATCTCTTCTTTTTTTTAGTACTAGATTATTATTCCTCTCTTCGTTATCTACATTTATAGGGTATTCCAAGTACTAAATGCAAATAGCTTAGCATCGCTGCCGCGTCAAAGCGATATCTATGATGGTTGCAAACGGCACCAAACTGCCACCCACAAGGTGTCGGCGAATCGTCATTCCCAGCAACGTAAAAAATACCTACAGATACTCTATTTCAACACTAAAAAGCACTATGTATTCTATAATCAAAGTTTACCCTGATTTAGAGATCCAGGATTTATAAAGTAACTGCTAGTAGTACTTTACATCAGTAGATACTAACATGACGTCATGATATGCTATCAGTTTAAACAATTACTAAGGTATAGAAACTGTTGGCAACCTGTATTAGTATATCATCGGATGCTTTTCTACATACCTTGATTAGTTTAAAATATAGGGAAG
Organism: Massospora cicadina; assembly: GCA_022478985.1. Lineage (NCBI taxonomy): Eukaryota > Fungi > Entomophthoromycota > Entomophthoromycetes > Entomophthorales > Entomophthoraceae > Massospora > Massospora cicadina. The sequence goes on from JAKSZP010008269.1 coordinate 56,069, forward strand.
CATCTAGTAGCTATTCTCTTTATACAAATACGATTTGATAACATATTAAACAGTATAAATTTAATTTGAAGATTTAAAGCAAATAAAATTCATTTTATCTTATCTGAATGCTAGAAGTTTATAATTGTCTAAATTAGAGGCTCTATAAATTAAAAGGTTCGCTAGTGCTTTATAAAGTTTTTTATTGCCGACATGTTTATTATAAGGTTAGTGACTTCAAGGTCAATATTAAATTGAGGATATGATGATGTTAACCAGATCTAAAAATGTTTAGGTTATAGAAAAGTATAGCTAACTTTATGGAACAGAAGCATTCTAGACTTTTTAAGTATTGACATTAAAATTAAGCTTACAAAATATCTACTCTTCTGCTAACTTCTGCAGACAGTAAAAAACTGAGGGGTTTGACCATCTAGTACTAAAAAAAACTGAGGGGTTTAATTTGATTACTTATGAATGATTTTAGGGTAAAAACGATGACTATCATAGGGTTTACTAAACAGGCAAGTTGCATGGCTTTATTGCCATACTAAGGTAAGGGCAATTTATTCCGATCACGTTTATACTCGATCAGGTAGGATCGGATGGATTGATGATTTTAGTTCGTTATAGTTGAGCCGATCAGCAACCACGTGCCTTCGGCTTTATCAATTCATAGCATAAGATGGGGTTTGATTGCTTTTATTTCCGAGATAGATTGATAATGGCTACCATCGGTAAGGGGTCGCAAGGTTGACTTATACAAGCTCTTTAAGGTATGCTTATGGTGAAGATATTGAATCAGCTGAAGCAAAGAATACGTCGATTGTATTAAAATTTCAGTCTCAATATGTACTTTGAAAAACCCCCTAGATGATACTCATGTGAGATTCTTGTATAAAGTAGTCGTTAAAGAAAAAAAATAGAATATCGAACTTATAAATTAAGACTGAAGGCTAATGATAAATGCTTCTTGAATAGGTTTAATATAAGCTTATTAAAACATTTAAACTTAATAAACTTGATAATAAAAAGTCACATATGGCACTACTTTTGATTAGAAGCCGTAGCATCAATTATAGCAAATTTATAAGTCAATTAATCAGTGCAAAAAACTTGATTTGGTAATTTTAGCATTCCTGCGGCGTAGGACAGACGCACCCTATCCAAACGAGATTTAACTATCGCACTAATTTCTGAGATTATGCCGAGCAATTATATCAATAGTTTTAAGACGAATTGGAATTGAATTTATTAAAATAGAAACCTTCCAATTTGGCCATCCTTCCGACATTTTATGTAGATTCCTTATTCCGCTAATCCAAGTTATCTGAAGACTAAAACCCATTCAATCTCGTTGCTTTTCCAAATCGACCTTTTAGATAAGTTGATTGTGACAAGGGGATGGGGTAATTTTGATTGGAAGGCAGGTGTGGCCAAAGTTCTAGTGCGGGACGAGCAGTGGCTCCAGCATAGAGTATCCACTTCAATAAATATAGAATGTACTTTCACTTCAGCAAAGGCAGCCGTGCCCCTTCAAAGCAGTTATAAGCCTAGCATGGAAGTTTACTAGACATGCTGACACTAGAGGAAGAGCACGTGTTTGGAAAGGTGCAGCCGCTCGTGGCGATTGACTGGGCGGTACTGGTTTTAGGATTGCTGGGGATAGGCTTGAACGGCGTGCTGCTGCACATAACACGAAAGCGGCACAACGTGCTCCAAAAGATAGATTCGATATTCCTTCTGGTGGTAGCGGTGATGGATCTTTTGGCATGCCTGTTTATGACGGCTAGCGTGGTGATGCGGTGGGTGTTTGGGAAGCAGATCATGGACGAGCGCGGTGCATTGTGCGCCGTGGGATCGGTGCTGTTGTGTGCCTTGATAGCGACCTCGATGGTTGCGACGGCGCTCTTGGCACTCGTTCGATACCTGGTGATTGTACACGATGTCAGGATTGAGAGGGCACGGTTCCTTTATAGTTCGGCAGCCTTGCTGTTGTGCGTGTTTCTAATGATTGTGATACGGGGCGCGACGACGAGGATGAGTCTCCGGCCATCTGGGCTCTACTGCGTCACCAAGTTGTGGGGTGTAGAGCAAGATACTCGCATCTTTGGGATGATCGGCCTCATATTGACGGTGGCGTCCCTGCTTTGCGTCGTCATCTGCTACACTAAGCTCGCGTTACACTATCATCGCCTTGTCCACCAGTCAATAGCGTTGGGGGCCCCAACCCTACGTTCGCGCAGCGTGGTGGTGCAGATGTTTATCGTTATTGTGGCCTACCTTGTGGCGACGATGCCGGAATTTGTTTCGGTGTGGTATTCTCGAGTTACCATCCGAACCTCCACCTTGGATGGCATCGTGTGTACTCTCCTGTTCAGCGTAACCCTCATCAATGCCTTGTTTGCCCTCCTCATGCACGAGGAAACCCGCCGAGCGTTTGTAAAGCTGATCAGCCTCTCCGCTATCGACGCTTCTTTGATTGTATAATTGTCTCACGTAACTCCTTCTTAACTTGCAACTTCAAGTCACTAAATTTACTTCAATGCTAATTTCAGTTGATGAGCCCTTAATTTAAGGTTTAGAATATCACTCGTATCCTTCGTTCAAAACAAAGGTTTCAGGTCAAAACGGTGTGGTATATTTTTTTAGTAATAAAGAACTCTTTTCAAAAAGGCATTAAAATACTCATAATTTCTCAATTATTTCATCCTTTTTAGTGCATTTTTTGAAGGAGGTTCTTTTCCTAAAATAAAAGCCAGTTTTTTAACAAAAAAATAGTGTATTTTTATAAATGCTTCTTTTTCCAAATTTAATTCTAAAAAATCACTATCTCTATATACTATTTTTGAACCATCACAATTTCTAAAAAATAAAAACCTAATATATATTATATAGTATCTCATAAAAAATATACTAATAATTCATCTTATAAAAAGTTGTTTTTATTAGTCAATCTATGCTAAGGTTACTGATTGCCATCTAAAAAATTAAATGGGGTAGGTTGACCTTGGGACAAAAAATGCGCCAAGTTTTTTACCTGTGCTATTTTCAAACATGTTTCGATCAAAACCTGACCAAGAGTGGAGCAGGAATCACCCCGCTATGCTATCCACTCTTCAAACTGATTGCCATCTACACTAAATTAATTTTCTTAAATTTAATTGATTTTATTGGTCATTATAAGCTAAATTTATTGTTTGCCATCTATAACAATTCATTTTATCAAAAATAGTTAATTTTATTGGTCAAATTATATAAAAATGATAGGCATCTATAACGATTTAAGCTCATCATGCTATAATCTCATACTTGCCTGGATTTTGAATATACCCCCAAGCCATAGGACATATATCAATTCAAAAGTTGATTTGAAGCTATCACTTTACCAATGTTAGAATTAATTTTAACCATCAATGTATTGGTCCCACAATTGAAATACATCACTTCTGTCCATTTTAATATAGATACTAAACTACTGGTCAGATACTAAACTAATCCTTATAAAAGTAAAATGGGACTTAAGTTGGAGAATCCTTTTTTTAAAAGAAGATTATCCAAATTTGGTTTATTAGTTTCAGAGTTATGCAAAAATGAACAGAAAAAAATAAAAAGTATATACACTTCAGATTAAGAACTTTCTCTTTTTTCAAAGTTGGATAAAAAGTATTGAGGTGGGTCAAACTTGGGACAAGTACCACAGCAAGTTTTTCTAGCTAGTACTGGCTTTGGATCTGTGTCAAACAAAACCTGCACTTGGGTGGAAGTAGAAATTACTATACCAATCTAAACACCTTTAAAAAGCTCCATACCTTTATTTAATTTAATTAAAAAATGAAATAAGGGCAGGAGGGATTGGCATAATGGGGATTTCAGCCAGCAGAAAAACTGGGGTGGATGCTGCTAGCTGGGTAGCATTGCTGACTATTCCTGGTCAGCGATTGCCATCACTAGCCATGGTTCTAGTGATGGTGGGCTTACAGACCATTTAATCTTTAATCTAAAAGATGCCTTATCACAATTAATAAGTGAACCAGGGGTAAAAGCAAAGCATTCAGCTCAAAATATCTGGTGACAAGGTGATAGAACTTCTAGATATGCTTGAGCTTATCAGAGAAAATCCAAATATTTTCCTTACTATTACTATGTAATAGGGCTCTCATAGATCAATTGCTTGGCCACATTCACTGAGTATACAACCTATATATAAAATGATGGTAAAAGAAAGCTTGGAGCTAGATCAGCTGATTCCTGAGCATCTTTTTGATGAAAAGATCTTGAGAGAGATTTAAATCTGATAGCAGCTGCTCACTAGATAGCAATAGCCTCATAGTTGACCAATATCAAATAAACCCACTACACTCAAAATAATAGTGAGCAATATCTGCCTCAGATTCACTGCACACTAAGTATTCCTTATAAGGGTACACTGGGGTGCAGTACTTACCCATCCTTTTTGCACAATGCAAAATCTTCCAGGTGGTTGAGTGCTGGTTGGAGGTAACCAACTTACAGTTGAGACCCATGATCAACACTTTAAGATTATAGTTGGTGTCATGGCCCTCCTCTTCCCAATCATTGAGTATATGGGGTGATTCAGAGGATCAGTGGTGATTTTAGGGGTATGCCCAAAGGTTATTGGAGAGTTGCCATAAAGGATACACACCAAAACATTATCAAATTCATTACCAATACCGTTTCTCCTGTCCCACTATGTATCAGTGGTCATTGCTGAAACTCGAGCTTCACTATCCCATTATATTTGCTCTTCCTCCTTTGGCGCTCTCATGAATAATCAGCTACATAACCTCATAGCCCAGTTTCATAATGTCATAAATATGGTAGAAATAGTTTAGAATGGCTTGCCAGTCAGGGTGAAAGAGCACCCAGAAGGCGAGCCAGGAAGCCAGAGATACTGCCGCTCTGATGATGTTTATATGATCCAGGAGATAGATGAATAACGAGCATGGATGGGACAAAAATGATAAGCAACCTTGCAAAAAGCCAGGCTATCGCAGCCCCAAAGCCTGCAGTTTTGAGCGCTAAAATGTTAGGTCAGGATGATGGGTTTGGATTTTTATGGGGAAATTAGAATAGAGTTCTCAACGAGAAGCAGATCCTTGCCCAGAGTGGGAATAACTTTGCCCTAAAATGCTGAGATCCTGGGGGCATATTGCTTCGGCATTTGGAGAAAACTTCAGGATGTCTTTAATGTGGTAGGCCCAGTTGACAGCGAAAGACAACAAAGTCACCAACTGGCTGCAATGGATCAGTTGGTGTGCAACCCATAATTACACATTGGTCAGGTATCACAGAATTTCAGAAAAAAGTTTTTTAACTAAAAGAATGTGTTTGGAAACAGGGATGTTTATTGGAATTTTTGTTAAGAAAATTGACTGTCAATCTTCCCTATGTGGGACATATGCTTTAATGTCAGGTCAATTTGGGGAATAGCTTTGGGATACATGGGATTGTGGCCCTTGAGTTTATGACCTAAACTAGTGGAACTCCAGTGGGGAAAAGTTGTTTAATTAGAACTGACTCCAAAATTGTCACAAATGATGGGCCAAGTCATCATTGTTTTGTCCTTGGGTGCACAAATTGCAGTTCTACCGCAATTATGCTGATTTGAGCAGTGACGTCTTGCTTGACAGGCAATGGGAGCCTCCTAGGGCCATCCTACATAGGTACAGACCCAAGCGGCTGGGAACAGGTTTGGGATGCCCAACCTGCCTGTACCTGATCCCTCTGGAACCCATTAAGCCTTGCAGGGTTTGGCGCAATGAAGTTTCAACGCCAAAGGTGAAGGATTATGGTTATTAACTGATTTTGCTGAATTCAAAGTTGACCTGGATGAGGGATACCACTTCCATCCCATGCTGATCCCTACTTGCCAAAACCTCAATGAGGAGTTTCTCAATCCCCTGTAACAATTCTCCAGTTGTTAACATAGGAAGTGGAGGCGGAACTTTTAGAGGGTAGGCCATAACCCACCAATTGTTCACCATATGGGTGAGGTCACCCTAGGAGATGAGGGAAGTGTCCAGCCTCATTGAACCTTTTATTGAAGGGAAAGGGAAAGCCACCTAGGCCAAGCGCAAAGGACGCTCCCCTAGACTTGCATTATCCTTCCCTTTTCCTAAAGGGGAACGCCACCACCGGGGAATTAAACAAGGGCAACGTTCTTATGGGCCTTGGGTAACTTGATTTCCATCAGCGTTGTAGCCTTTAAGGGAGGGCGTGGAGCATCAGGGTAGGTGGTTTAAAAGGCCTTGACAAGCTTCAAACAGTTTGCACAGCCCTGAGTGTCAACCCATCTATTTTTGTAGGATGGGTAGCCCTTCCAAGTGACCAAATACAGAACAGATCTGCATGAGCGCTGGGAAGCCAAAAATGGCGTCAACTTCAGCTTCCTCTGTTTCATTGATCACAATGGGTTCAGGTTCTGGCAGGCTTACATTGAACGTGGATAGCTGTGTGATGTATAAGACAAGATGTTGCTTCCTTGAACTGGCAACTCCAAGTGGAATGCGCCATCTACATGTCCTCTTCCACCAATTGGGGGCCTGAGCGTTCACTTCTGAACTTGCATGAGGGCACCTGCATGCACAAGTGCCACATGTCCAACATGACTTGTGAACTTACATATAAAGACTCTGTAAAATTTTATAAGATCTGGCGCATGGTTGCACTGAGAAAAAACCCACTGATACAATGGGAGGATGATAAGAAGATCGCCGTTCACTGAACAAAGATGGTAATATATTAAAGAAAAGCAGGTCAACTTTTCTTTCTCGTTGCAAACACTTTTGCAACCTATTCAATTCAAGACTAAATCTAGTTTGATAATCTCACAGAGGAGATTAGTCTACGCCCATGTCAGGGAGCAGTTGGGCAAGCAAGGTAAGAGAAGCAGGCGGAAGGCCCGCAGCCTCCAACGTTCAAAAACGCCCCAGAGAATCCGGTGGAATAGACAAAAATCTCAAAAAGCCAGCGGTCACAATTTTCCTGGAGATACTCGCGTGGCAAGCACGATGCAACCAGTACATCAACACGCCACACTCCCAGCCACTTTCGTCGGTGGAATTTGGAGTCCGTGTGTATCTGGACATCCAAAAAATGGCCTTATGGGAAAAATTTTGTGAAGATGTATACAAAATTTTCCTGACCACGATGTACATTGCACCTCACTCCATGTTGCATGGTTGGCTGGACCTAGGTTTCAAAAGCAAAATAGCAGCAGACGAGGCTGCAGCGGTGCACATAGTGGTCAACCTCCCCGAAGGGCAATGGGTTGTCAAAACCAAACGCACCAGATGGACAAAATCAAACCAAATTTTCCTCACGTTTGACTTTTTACCTACTACAGTAAAACGTGACATTTTGGAGCAACACCTGAAAGATGGTCTCGCCATATATGGCGAAATACAATCTTTCGAAATGCAACGCTTCATGCTGATGCCACACCTGTGCACTGGCAAAGCCATTGCAGTTCTGACCCCAACCAAGGAGATCGCAAAGGACCTAACCCAGATCCTGCACTCCACTTTTATTGATATCGCAGGGCATACCACCCACCCATTTCGGGTAACCGTGAACAGCGCGCCTCCCATTTGCACCCACTGTGACGCGTTCAGCCATAAGGTGCACGCATGCCCCATCAAGGAGGGAATCACATTCCAAGAGCACCCCTCGGCAGCCATGGCCAGCGGAGAGGCGCACTACGAACCAACCGCAAGTACCAAGGAGGCTTTCCCGTGGGGAGCACAAGGCTGCTACCTATTGGTAAAGCCCATCTCCCCACAGGAGCAGAAGAAGGCCAAGCAGGCCCATAGGGCCGCAGCCAAGGAAGCGGCCAAGGCCACATCCGCCATCCCACAATCACAATGCCAGGATGACATGGAGACCTTCGCGGTGGAAGCAACTCATGAATCTATCAACCAATCAGATTGGGAAGCCCATGCTGAGTGGGCCACTCAATCTGAGGATCCAATGGGAGATTCAATCTCACCCAATCGCTGCACCCAAGCTCTGGTCAAAACTGACTTGGGACCTATCCCAACTAAAAAATTTTTTTTGCCCCGCTCGGCAGTGCACCAAACTCATCTGAACCGCAAAAAATTCATCTGACGTCGGGAAAACAAAAAGTGAAGGCCAAAGCCAACGTGACTCTTTCCACAAAAATTAACAAAAACCCTGATAGCTTTGCTGCTAACACCCACGCTGCTGTGAAAGCCCGTGGGGACCTGGAAGAGGCTGGTGGGCCTGGGGGCCCACCCCCTCACACCTAAGGTGCGATGGGGGAAACCTTCACTCTAGGGACGTTGAATATTGCCAGACTCAAGGCCTCCCCGTCCTGGGCTAGAAAACTGAGTTTTTTACAACACAATTTACCCGTGGATATCCTGGCCATCCAGGAGTCCCACTGTCCACGAGGTTCCGAGGAAGCTTGGAAAACAATGCTCCTCCCATCCCTATCCTTTTGGTCAAAGCACTGTGGGGTGCTAATTCAGAAAAATAATTTTTTCAAATTCACATCCTCAGAAACATTCCTAAATGGCTGAGTGCTCATCATCACCTTCTCGTGGGCCAACGTTGCGCATGCAATTGTCAACACCTATGCCCCAAATGGTGCACATGAGCATCGGGAATTCTTCTTGTCAGTCAAATCCCTCCCACTACCCCCTGATTCTTTCCTAGTGGGCGACATGAACTGTTGGCTAACCTCACCAACGGACTGGTGGCCTCCCTCACCCCACGCCCCACAGGGTCATGTAGAACTACGCATTCTAAAAGCCACCCTTGGGTTAATGGATGTGCTGCCACAACATGCCCCACTGCTTGAAAACATGACACGTCCCCACGTCCACAACAGCCAATTAAGGTCCATGACCTGCATCAACCTTATTCTAACGCTGGCAAAATTCCAACCCCACATCTCCCACTTCAAAACAACGAAAATGTAATTCTCCGACCACCAACTGGTCTCAATAACCTACCACTTACCCATCACAGTTGCAAAGGCCCCACATTGGTGCAAAATCCGCCCCCCAAGCTCACGTCGCCAGGATTTTCCATGTGGGTGGAAGAGGCAACTTTGGCAAAATTATTTGTTGCACCGTTTTGCGTGGACCCCATTTCCACATGGGCAACTTTCAAAGAGGACACCATCTGCCACTATCGCCATCTCTCCTCCAGATGCTCACGAGCCACATTGGCGGTTATCTCGTGCGCTCTGGCAGAACTGGCCCACTTGGAGTCCAACATTCCAGCCACAGGATACAGCCCTGCATGGGGCCGGAAGTGGGTGGAGGCAGCCGCCCACTTCAACGCACTTGAAAGGCAACACAAACATCGGGTCTGTGTCCAATACAGGGCCACACGCATCACTAAAGGCGACAAGTGCACTGCATACTTCTTTAAAAAAATTTTCGCACCACGCCAGAGTGTGGCCTGCACACAGGTGCAAAGATCAGAAAATTTATCATGGACACACTGGCCGAAGTGGCAATCAAAATGCAAAAATATTACTCCAAGTTATACCAAGCCAAACCAATTCAGCTGGCTGAAATGGCAGAATTTCTTGACTGAGCTCATATCTGCACCGTTTTCTGATACTCGGAAGTAATGAATTTAATTACTCCAAACAAATTATGGACAGCCATTCGCGGTGTGCCAAACTGAAAATGCCCAGGCCCAGATGGCATTCCATATGAGTTCTACAAAAAATATTACAAATATATATCCCCATTGCTGCTAGCCTCACTTAACCAAAGCCTGTTGGAAACACGCCTTCTACCAGGAGGACATAAGGCCTTTACTGTCACACTCTTCAAGAAAGGGGATAAGCTTGACTTAGCCAACTGGTGCCCCATTTCTCTAACAAACACAGATACCAAAATTTTAACAAAAATCATGGCTAACCATTTAGGGACTGTAGCATCTGCCACCATCTCCCCAGAACAATTCGGTTTCATCCCCAGAAGGTCGATTTGGGACAACGTGCACTCCGTGGCTAATGCATGTCAGTCCACAGCCTCTGGGGCACTGGTATTCTTGGACCAACAAAAGGCCTATGATAGAGTAAACTGGGAATACCTAAGGGCCTGCCTCCATCAATTCCGCCTACCCCCCGCTTCATAAACTGGGTAATGCTGCTCACGGAATCTGTGACAATGGCAGTGCGTGGCCCAGGCTTCCTAACAGAAGTAGTCCGCCCTCAAAGGGGCTTGTGACAAGGGGACCCCCTCAGCCCACTCTTATACAATTTCAGCCTTGACCCACTACTGCGAAATGTGAATGCCCAACTCACTGGGGTCCATGTGCCAGGCCAAACCCCAGTCAAGATGATGGCATTTGCAGATGATTGCGTGGTGGGAGTGTCTAATAACAAAGATGCACGCGCGCTTGAAGCCCTCATCCAGGAATATTCCCGGGTAAGCAACGCGGCACTGAACGCCTCCAAAACTGAAATCATCCTCCTTGGTCGGTTTCAGAACTTCTGGGCCCCAGCAATTAGTTTTAACCTGGCCCATCTGCTCGCCCACATCCACGCCTTACTAACTCAACACACACCGCTCCACTGGTGCTCCCCTTCGTGCCACGTCCTACCATAGGACCGGTGCGCCATCTGGGCGTGTGGATGGAGGCAGGTGGATATGCGACAGCAGTAATGGAGTGCCATATACTGGACAACGTGACGAAGCGAGTCGCCTCTCTCAGAGCCCACCCTACTACCCTCACTGGCAGGGTTGTTCTTGCCAACTCTATGCTCCTATCCAAAGTCTGGTTCAGAGCCCACGCCATCCCCTTCTCCCCAAGCTTCTTCAAATCCCTGTATGCTTTGCTGCAAGGATGGCTTTGGTCAGGCCGCCCTCCACCAGTACGGCTAGAGGTCATGTTTGGCCCTCATCATCAAGGTGGCATGGGCCTGCTTGACTTCAAAGCCCATGCTACCAAGATCCTGGGCACCTGGATCGCGGCCGTCACCGCTCCTACACTCCCATCCCAACACTGGTCCCGCGCGGCCCACTCCAACCTCTCCCAAGCCTTGGGCCTCAACAATCCATCAAACCCCCACTCCCCTGATGAAATACCTCACATCACACACATCGGCCACAGGTCCTCACGGGACTAAACCCACTACAAACGAATTCTACTCTCCATGCGAAGCGCAGAGTGGAGAATTCATATTAGCGGACATACAACCTGAAGAGGCCGCCCCTCTCCTCAGTTCACACAAGATGTACAGGGGCTACCCATCCATGATGGCGTGATCCCCATTCAACCCCATGTCCTATCCAGGGTGGACTACCTGGACATGATGGACATCCCTTATTCCACTGAGACCCAAAAGACTATCTGGAAATATGCACACCATCCTCTGTTGCAGCCTCAAGTCCGCTCCCATGTGTGGCGCTGCCTGAGGCGGGTGTATCATACAGCTGAGCGCTCTAACGCTTTACACTCATCCTGTGTCGTGTGTGGCCAGTATGGAACGCTGTTCCACCGCCTGGAGAAGTGCCCCACCTCTAAAGTGATATGGCGCGAAGTCCAACGTCTGCTGGGCCAGGATCAAACACATCCCTTCAGTCTGTCAAGAGATATGTTTGCTTCATCAATGGCCTCCCCCTTCCACCCTCCCTCCGTGACCTGGTGGTTGCAATCGCCATGTGGACTATCCACACGATTGTCTTGGATGCCATCGCTGGCTCCATCCCCACCCTCCCAGAAGCTGTCCACAGATTCCGGTCTCACTTGGTGGACCACTTTCAAGTGTGGATGTTTGGATACCTCCCACCGCGTCGCCGACAGCTGGTCTCCTCCTGGTTCCCAGTCTGGTTCATCAAATCAGACCCCTTCCTCCACACGTGCTCAATAGTGGCTACGGCCCCTTCACACGTTCCCTCCCCCTCCCCATAATTGGCGTTCCCGCTGGCAACAAGAGATAGCATCGCTTCTCTGGGGTGCCTCCCCTGGTACTAAGTCTGTCTTTCCTGAGTCATATTCAGAAGTGTCCATCACATGGTCGGCCTTCCCCACAATAAATTTAAATTTAAAATTTAAAATTTAAAGAGAAGCAGGTCGCTTAAAGAGAACACAATTTTAATCATAAGCAGCTTCATACTTCTGTAACCAATGGGGTCAACAATTATATTCACTTCGTGCTACAAAGACCTCTATGGCTTACCAACAAAAAGCAATCCCCTTTCAAGTCTCCATCACTACTGTTATCTTTCTTTCTTTCTGTAGTTTCATTAACAACTTTTAACAAGCAAATAGGCTCACCCACAGTTTGCTCGTTACAATATTAGCAAAATAAGAACCCTATCGCCACTTTTCATTATTGACCTTTGGAATTATATCTGCCAACAACCATCAAGAACTTAGTAATATAACTACTTTTGATTATCCATGGCTTGAGTCACCAGTAACCAAATTATACTAAGTGTACCCAAACGGCTCCCTGAGGCAACCAGATCTAGCAGATTCCTATGCAATCGTCCAATTGTCAATACTGACACTAATGATATCCTGGTATTCAGCCTAATGGGGAAATTTTCCGCTCAGAGTAACTTTTGAGCAATAATAATTAAGTAAATAGTAAAGTAAGTCTTATAGCCTATGACTACCTACCCCATTCACTTCCTAATGACCTCAGATTCTCAGCTGGCTGCTCCCATGTGGGGCAGTGGTGAAACCCCACCCAGCATTTCCTTTTGGCAGGAAAAAGCGCTTGGACTAGTTTGTTCAGACCCACAAAATTATCAGGTTGGTTCATTCCGCCCAAGGGTCTCGCCATCCACCTTGCATGTGCCCAGGAAGCGCCTCACAGCCCACTTGTTCTCCCCCGCTCCCAGTTGCATTTTGGCCTTTGGGTCAAATATGGGGAATTGTTCCCATATGCTGAAAAAGCTATTATTGATCTGTCCCAGGCGGTGATGCTGCTAGCCAGTTTTATAGATTTCCACCCTATAAGAAGTATTTTGATCTAGCTTCACTTGTAAAGCAGATGCTGCCACTGCGGTCAGTGTGCCCCTGGTTTTCCATATCATCCCTATACCAACAACGCGCACCCAGTTCCCCATGGGCACCACTATGGTGGTTCATTTCGTGAGGTTGCCAATGCACCTTCCCCCATGGTGCTTCATCAGGAGTTGATGAAAGTCTTGGCCACGTACAGCTCCATCCCCATCCTTCAGTTTGTGGTCCCCAATGGGGCTGCTCGCATTGCTAGGCCTCGGGAATTTGCCATGATTAGCCCAAATATCAACAAAATTGCTTGGTCAATTTCCCCCGCACCATCACTCCCTCTGCCCCCAACCACCCATTCTGGGCCTGCATAAAGGGCGGGAGGACCATCTGCCCATCCTGCTTCGAGTTGGAGCACTCAAAGTGTAAATGTACCTCTCTTGATGCTTCTGCCAGACCTTCATTTTTTCCATCTGGACCTCAATTTGGCCACACACCCCACTGCCTTTCTGGTATGGGGTAAAATCCTTCCCCCTCCCCCAAAGCCTGCTGCCAATACGGTAGCTGCAACTGTTAATCAGCCTCTTCCTCAGTACAGTGCCAACTGCACTTTAACCAATCAGGAGACAGCTTGGACAAAAGTTCAGTCCCACTCTATTCTTTATTGACAGATAGAGCCCATCGATTTACCAACATTGATTTCATGTACTTGAACCCATGGTCCTCGTTGGTTGAAACTGATGAGGTGGGAAATGTTATTAAAGAAACAGATGTCCACATCAAAAAATTTATTTAGGTACAGCACCCCGTCAGTTCCCTCTGCGTTTTATGTCTCCCAGCCAAACGCCCATTTGTTCCGCCCTATCTACAAGCTCACCAAAGCAGCAGTTGATCATCAGATAATGCTTAAACTTGCGCATGTGCTGCCACGTCAGTGGAGATACTAGCCAAGGGTGTACCTCCTCCCATTATTGCTCTGACCCTGTCCCTGCAGGGAAAACGTGACATCCTTAGCCTCCACAAACAAACCACTGCCGCCATCCAGAAAGTGTTTGTTTCTTCACAAAACAAGCCAAAAGCTACCCGTGCCACCGCTGCTTTGTTATCCCAGCTTCCTTCCATCTGCCTTCACATGGAACAATGCTTATCTCAGTACCTAGGTGCAATTTTTTGCTGCAGGTAATTTACATGACCATCTGATCATCAGCGATTTCAACCCATAAGTCACTGATCACCTACACCATTACTTCTGCCTTAACCCGCACTCTTTCCTATGAGGAGGACTCCAATGCTGATGATGATCCCCTTAATCCCCTTCCCCTTTTACCATGGTGGGATAAGCGGCTCACAGTTGTTCCACCTGGTTGGTTGTATTATTGTTTTTTGTGTATCTCACCACTTGTTAAGGGCATTTAGTTCATGTTTTTGGTTCGCTTATTTGGTGTTTCTGTTTCGGTAATGTCCATCCTCTAGTCAGCTTACCTCAAATGAAATTAAAATTAAAACATTCAGCCTAAAGGGAGGAAACCATCTGGTTAATTTCCCAACACTTCCATATCTTAACCAAATGGTCATCCTTCAATGGTGTATGGCCTTTCCTGGTGGTTCACTTACGTTTGTAGGGTCTGAATAATTTAGCTTGCACTCAGTCAATAAGCCGACCGCTTGCTGGGTCCTTTCTTGTGTAGGCATCAGCGCCCATCTTTTTGATCATCCTGAACGGACTAATCCATATTCCAGCCAACTTATTCCGCTGCCCAAACCCATGCTGATCGTGGAATAGGAAATTATCTCCTATTTTGAACTGCGGCAGTCCACTGCATCATCGTTGATCTGAATCATACTCCCTGTTTTTGGGCAAGCTGGTCAAGTACGTTTTTGTCTAAAGTTTAATGAGCGTAGACGTCAGATTTGTCAGATAGCGTTGGGGTCCTTTCTTCCTATATCCTCTACACAAAAGTAAAGGAGCGGAGGCAGAGCCAGGGTGTCTACCATGAAATAATTGAAACGGACTTTTTTCTGTCGCTGAGTTATAACTTATGTTATATGAAAAACTGCAGTGGAGAGAAGTGTACTTTAGTCAGAGGTTCAATCCCTCACGAACTTCCAAAGGATATCTACTAAGGTACCATTAACCTGTTCAGCGGTTCCATTGGATTCTGGATGATAGGGAGTGGTTAGCACCCTGCAGATCTCCATCAATTCATTTAGCTTTGGAAGGACATGGGAGGTGAAGTTAATTCCATTGTCCATTAGTATGAACTGTAGGTAGCCATGCCACTAAATGACACACTTCAATATGAACTTAACTGCGGTTATGGCCCATAGATAGCGGATGGCTCGCACCTTCATCCACCAGTTAAGTGATCTACTGCTGCCAGGTTGTACTGGGAGCAATTTACGCCTATTGGCAAGGGCTCTACAACATTGGTGAGAACCCTATGCCAAGGAAACGGAGTTTAACCAGAAAATAGCGGTTTTCTTATGGAAAGGCTTCTCCACTCAGCATTAATGACAACAGGTGATAGTTTCCAGAACATCAAACTCATACTTTTTCAGCAGTATTGGTGTAATGATTGGGTTGAACTGATCGTTTTATTTTTACTCAAGATTTGGATTTCAGAATTTTAAGTCAAAATACTATTTTGTTTTACAGTTTAAGCGGGCTCAACGATGGGCTATGCCCCTCTTAAGCTATTCTTTATGCTCCTAGGGGCATAAAGAATAGTGTGGGAGGGGCTCCCTGGAAGGGCGACCTTTTAAAGGTCAGCCCACGTAATTCTGAACTCAGTTTAAAATTCTCTCTTTCTCATTTCCACTCTCATGTGGGTCTCTCTGGTGGCCACGGGCCTGCCCTTGCCTTGTCTTACCTGGTATCCTGCGGTGAACCTAGTTTTTGTGCCTAAACAAAAATTTTGGCTCTGAGCTTTGATTGGAGGCACTATATGTTTAGAGTTTTTTAATCCACTGGGAATTTACTTGTGTAGCTCATGGTGCCATTTTATTGGGATTTTAATTCGTTTTCATGTGTATTTCCTTAATAAAAAGATCAGGCTCAATTTTGGGCCAAAATCTTCATTTACCTGTGTCATTTTTTTCTTTTTTGAATTTCCTTAAATCTGAGGTTGAATTGGAGAGTATGATGAGTCAAAAATTTACCTCAAGGAATCTCATATCAGGAAAATTTTTGGCGTTCATCCATCAATCTAAAGGCAAGATGGCGGTCAAAAACTGGGACATTTTTGACTGTTATACCAGTCATATCAGAATCTCAACAGGTTCTATTGTCCTAGGGGCTCTACAAGGTTCAGTGCCAAATTAATGAAGTGCCTTTTTAGATAGCATTACTTGAAGTTCATGAGCCCATCTTTTTATGTATCCTAACTGAGGAAGTTTAAAGGGCCTGTAGAGAACAAACTAGGTACAATTTGTTAAAGAAATTTAGGTGAAATAATATGAATTTGGGGCATTTTCTGAACCCAAGAGCCTTAGAAGGAATTTGTTAGGATGTACAATAACAAAAAAATCAAGATTTCTGCTCCCAAATCGAACATTGATGAGCAAGCTTTGAACCATTTTAATCAGAAGCTGTCACAAAAGGTGCACTTACTAAATTTACTCAGAAATTATAACAAGCCAAAAAAATAAATACGCCTTCTAGATTTTCCCTAAGCTTTTTTATCATTAAAAAAAGGATGACCTTGATTAACATGGTCACAAGGTCATCTCCAATGCAGAAAAAATGAAGGCCTCAACTGGTAAGTTAATTTAGAATGACTGGAAGATCCTAAATTTAAAGAACCATGGAGGTCTTCTTAGCAACATGTCCCAATTTAAACTGTAAATACAATACCCTTTTAAATTGATAATAATAATTTTGTTTCATCTTCTTCATCCTTTTCAACTTCAATTCTAAAATAACAGATTTAAGACACATATAACCTTTCTTTACAGTCTAGAGAACTTTTAAGCTGAATTAAGTGGTGTTTACTAGTGGGGCTTTTGAGATGTACAGTGAAAACATTTATCATAAGAAGTGGATAACACTCTCTACTAAAAAGTAAGATCGCCAATCAGTTGAGAAGTGTAACCTAATATATAAACACGTCTCAATATGAAGTAACTCCTTTAGATCCTGAAAGGTTGAAAATTAGGGACACTTTTGCCATCACCTTGCCTTGAGTTATTCAAGCTCAGTATCAACTTAGGCTAAAGCCGTTAATAAGACTATTCAGCAGTTACTGAACGGTCTATACTCCATGGGAGTGTGCCTGTCATTACCAAGCCACATCTGTACCTTATAAAATACAAAGTTTACATTTCTTAGTTATACTGACATCATGAGAACTAGCTCTAAACTTAACATTATTTCGGAGTTTTGTTTTTCTGGTCATAACCATATCACACAAGTGGTAAGATACCATCGTCATGAAATAACGTGACATCTGGGACTTACCCAAATTTTGAATTAAAATATTGTTGGCTTCTACAATGCAGATTTCTCATTTGTACTGACAATTGGGAGGTCATCATTATAAATCACCAATTGATTAATGAAGCCCAGAGTTATTTTTTCTATGAATGATGATAGAATCTCTAGTTACCTTGGTACCAGCTTTGTCAAAATATGCTATTACTCAAATCCTCCTGTAGTCAGTGCCTTAATCAAATTGAGGCAATTATCCAGTTGCTTCAACCCCAATACCAAGAATTACCTTGTGCAATAGCACCCTGGGACTGAGAAGCCAGAAGGTTTTGCAGACTTAAGGGGTCTTCTGATTCTTTAGTTCCAACTCCCAATAATCCAGGTAAATTGTTAAAAACAAGAAATCCAAACTGCACTTTCAGCCTTACATGATCAGATAAGAGATATAGCTCAAAGATTCAAAATCCAACTGGTAGAATTAATTTGATCCCATATTTCTCATTGTCATGTCAGATGAGATGTGAAATTTCATCACGTTTGCTAAGCTCACAAAAAAACGTATCTTTTAACTTGAGAAACTTGATAAAGTTTTAAGACCCACTTTAGCGATTGTGAAAAACAGCTTCTACTATAATGTGCCGCGTCCCAGCTCTGAAAGAAAAAAATAGCTTTTAATGCATCCGTCACCACTTTAAACTATTACTTTGGAGAAGTTTAAGAGGACTTGAAAGGATTGTGATGACAAATTGGATCGATAGGTCCCTAGAAACTAAACAGAAACTGGGATTTTTAAGCCTGCACCTGTGCCTGCTATCAATACTCTCTAACCTTATTGTGGTTAACTTTAAATCTAGCTTTAAGGAAAGAGTTAATCTGAGTCAAGAGAGCATTGATTACTTTTTTAATGCTTATAAGAGTTATAAGGAGAAAGCCATGTTTTATCAGAATGTGAAGTATATCTATTCATGTTTGAACAGCACAAACCGTGAGATTATGCCTCCTCATCTAATGGTTTTACAAACCTAGGAACAAGTCTCTACCATCCCTACTTCAGTAATGTGGTAGTAACTAGACCTTGGAAAATCAGAAGCTGGCGTTCATGGCGATCCAACTGAATAAAGGAGAAAACCCATGGTGTTTTACAGTCAGTTCTATGCTCAAGCACAGACTTTGGTTACCACAAACCAAATTTTGCTGGACAACGCTATTACCTCTTTGATATCTGCTTTGGGTCTTTTCATGAGGTTTTATTACATATGATTGGGTGCAATTGTAAATTAACTTGTATCTTGAAATCAAATAAGCTCTTAGCGTGATTCCAGCTTCCACATTTAGTCCAAAGACCTCTGCATCAGACTCCACCTAGCCAGCCTCATTTCCATGCTGTCAAGAACCAGAAGAATCCAAAAACTTATTACACTTATTGTATTGGGGTTTTCCTTAACGCCAAGTACTGTTGGAAGAGACTTTCTGAAGAGGTGGGAAAAGGGCAGTCGGCATGGAGGATGAGGAGCCTATTCTGACAACCCTGTACCGCCTCAAACACCCTTGACAACACCTGTTTAGACCAATGCTGGCTGTACCTCAGGGAGACAAATTTGGTAATAGTTGATAATAATGAACCCGTTAATGATTACTCTTCACATGTTGAATCTCCTATCTTTATCACTTTACCCCTAAATTTGGGACTTGGTAACATGTGTTGCTGTTCAAGTTCATGATGCTCTTATTCACGCATTAATTGAAATGACTCCTATCAATGTCATCCCATCAAAATTGATGAAATACATCAAGATAAACCGAGATTTACCCCACTATATCTGGAGTATAGTACAGCAGGACCATAATGTACTTTGTCCTTTTGGGACTACTCCTTGTTACCTTTTCATGTTTGAAAGTTGTCCCTGAATTTCTCATCAGTCACCATAGATAACCCAAAATGTCTCCTATTCAGGACCCACTTTCTCCATGACTACTCGGCCATTAAAACTTTGATGGTAGGTTTTATTTTTAATGGGACATAGGGACCCACTAATATGAGAGCTTTCAAGATTACAATTTGGAGATAAAATCCAAGGCCAGCCACTTGAAAAATAAAAACTAATGATATAATCAAATGCCATGTAAGGGGCTCTCAAGTGCTGATACCTCCTCCTAAGGTAGACAGACAGAAGGGCATGCCTACCTACTTAACAAAATTTACCACTATATAACCCAAGTCCCGGGTCATTGTTGATATCAAAGTACTTGTCAATATCTGGAAAGAAACTTATTAGATATAGAAGGTTTAAATAAATCTGAAGAGGAAAGCCTGACCTGATCTAGGATTTTAGATCCCACTTATGCTATGTCCAGTTCAGTATTTCTGTCAAACCTAGCCAATAAATTGGGGCATTGAGGCTGAGTATTCCAGCCGCTTATGTTATTTTACTTACAGTAGAATATAGGTGATGTGCATACCTTTTGGAGTTTATGGATTTTAGGCTTACATCTCCTCCTTTGGTACCTTGCTAGATGCCTCTATTGGGTGCAAGTTAACCAGCAAACAATGAAGCTGAGTTAAACAGTCGCTAGATGATACTCTAAACTTTTCAGACCTCCACCTATGACTCTAAAAATAAATGGAGTCTTACATTGTGCCAAGACTGGATATTCTGAGACTATTGAATCATGTTCCTTTCTGAAGAGCAATGCTGAAGAAGCTCAGGTGGCTGTTAAGCTAAAGCAGTTGTTGGAATCAGGATCTCTGGTTCCTTCCAGTAGCCCTTGAGCCACCCCTTTCTTTCTAGTTCAGAAGAAAGACGGTACCATATGGCGTTGAGGACTACCAAAAGCTCAACTAAATCACTAAAAAGGGTAGTTATCCATTGCCTGGATTAATGACTTCAACAGATAAAGTTGAATAACATTACTTTTCTGCAATGGATCTTTACAGAGGATACTGAAAAGTAGAGTTTACACAGGATAAATTTTCCCTGAGTGTGCGCTAATTGCTAATGAGGCTCTTTTAAGCCAAACAGGATGTCCTAAGGTCACTGTAACGCGCTAACACGTAATATTGTGCAAGGGACGGGATTCTGGGATACTTGAACTGTTTTTGTGGATACCTTAACACCATTACTGCATTTACAAGGACCTTCAATAATCATCTAGAGTTCCTTTAAGGATTATTAAGATATATCTAGAAATAGCCTTTAATAAGTTATGACCTAAAAATTTTCTTTTCCCAACAGATAAAAATTCTTAGACACAAAGTCTCAAAGAGAGCTATTTATCCCATTTCTGATAAAGTCATAGCAATTGAGAGGATATCAAGCCCCAGAGCCTCAGGGATATCCAGTATTACTAGGCGTAGTGGGTTATATCTCCAGTTTATCCCTCAATTTTCTGACCGTGCTGAACCTCTTGTCTATATTTATTGTAAAAAATACCTTTCAAATGGCAGTCTGAGCAGGAACAAGCCTTCAATATGTTAAGCCCCCTCTATACAAAGTCTATCCTAGTATATCCTTGGTTCAATCAGCAATGTCTGTTGTTCACAGAAACCAGCAAATGGTAGCTGGGGCTATCATGCAACACAATGATATTAAAAACTTACCATCATATGACTTACTACAGAAAGGCTTTGTAAAATGGCTAACGGAACAACAGTGTTACCAAATGAAAATGCTTAAATGTTCTAATGTCAGTTAAACAATATCGTCCATAATTATAAAAAGCTCACTTTATGAACATTAATAAACATGCTTCACTCCAATTATTAAAACTAATGAAGGACCCTGATAGACAGTTAGAAAAATGGGCACTATGATTTAAGAATTACAATTTTTATTATTCATCTAGTGGATGTGATCCATAAAAATGCCAAAGGACTCTCTTAGGATGCCAGTGCTACTGTGAAAACACATAAAGGTTCAATTTGTACATACTAACCGTCTGGCCCAAAAGATGGGAGCTAGAGACCCCTGAGACTCAGACTGAGATACAGAAAATAACCAGAGGCACTAAGATTAAAAAAAGGATTTGATATAAAAATAGCTAGAGGAAAGTGGCTCCCTCTACATATGACTTCTCCTCATATTGATGTAATCCTTGTAGGGCATTAAACTGTGGGACACAGAGCAGTAAGGAAGATTAATGAATGGTAGAGAAAACGCTGTTATTGAAATCAGGTGGTTAATACCATCCAAGAAGAATTAGAGACCTGTTTTACTTCTTTTACATGGGATTAGCCAGCCCTTAATGTCAGCAATAAGTGCTGGCTCCTTCAAGACTCCTCAATGTTTTCAGTATAATGTGGTGGTCCTCTTGCCCACCAGTTTGTATGGGTATAAGTATATTTTATCATCTGTAGACCACTTGTCCAAATGAGGTGAGGAAATATCTGTACTGGATGCAACTGCAAAGTCTACAGATTTATTTCTCTTTAGATCTAGTTCACTCATCACGGATGCCCAAGCACTTTACTTTTGAACAATAGACTCAACTTCCCCACTCAATTAGTCCAGTAACTAAAGTTGCTATTTGGTAATAGTTAAAGATTTTCCTCCCTTTTAAGCCATCTAAAAAAGGGACTGTAGAGTGCGCTGATGGAACCATAGTTTCTATCTTACAGAAGATAGCCACACCCTATCCTATGAGCTGGAACCAATTATCCACACAGCGCTCTCTTAACTTAATAATAAGTTATCATCAATCAATTAAGTTGACTCTTTTCAAATCCCTATATTGGCATGATACTTGACTGCCAAGTAGTGTGCAAACCTTATTGGATTCCTTGGTGCACAAGAAATCTATACTAACTATGATGGCCCTAGTAGACAAATTCTATTTGGTTTTAAGCCCTTGCCACGCTGGGTATCATTTTAATACCACCAAGGAGATATCTTTACCAATGTAAGCTGACTCAACTTTCTGACCTTCCAACTAGGAGTCCTGTCCTATTCTATTACCACTGACCTGAGGGTCAGCTGAACAAACTCAAAGTCCTTTGTTCAGGGCCATGACATGTTTAGTATAAGGTGAATTATTAGAAAACTATTGATGAATTTACTTAAGGTACGGTGGTCAACTGAGTTAATGACCAATTCCTATAGCCATATATTCCCCTCTGAAAGTATCTTGAGGAGGCGTTGTTGAGATTAAAGAAAAGAAAAGAATCAATATATCAACTCATTAAGCATCAATGAACAAACTATTAAATTCACACAAACAGAACCTGCCACTGAAGGCTCGCTTGGGAAAACTAATCAGGAATTATTATATGAGCAGGAACCAATTAAGACGCCTTCTAAATTGACCACTTTTTTCACGTACCACAAAAAGGATAACACTAACCAATTCAGTCATGAGGTCAGTGTTGATAGAGAACAATGAAGGCCTCAACTGGGCTTTTAATTTAGAATGACATGGAAGATCCTGATTATAAAAACCAAAGAGATCTTATCAGCGGGCTGTTCTGACTCACCCAAAAAATATCTTATTCTTTTATTTCTTAAAGAAATCTATTAAGCCCATCTTATTATCTTCTTTGACCGTTCTGCTAATTTAACATCTTTGAGCCCCATTAGAAACTTGTCTTTTTAGTCTAGAACAAATAAGTCAACTGTGCACATATTTACTTGGTTAATTGTATGGATTCCCTATTTAGAAAGTTACCTGGCCATCTAAAGATGACTGCGCACAATGTCCTGAAATTATGAAGGCATTACTCTTTAAGAAAAAATATATTGTTAGAGGAGTAGATGTTTATCCAGGCCTCATTAATCATAACATTGCTCTCATATTTTGCAAATATCATGCAAATTAGCCTCAAACCCAAAAAATACTTTAAAAAATAATAGTAGGCGTTGATACCCAAAAAAGTAAGTACATTAAAGAGCCTTTCGAAATTTGACTAATTGAAATTAGCAACAATACACCACTAAAGAAGAAAACCTAAACTTTGATTTTAGTCATGCAATTGTTGACACCAAACTGCTAATCCAAATAAAGGGGACTCAGCAAAAGTTTTTTTGAAGGCTCACAATTTACCTTTTCACCCAACCCCAAAATGTTTGACAATAAGTAAGTTTGATAAGAATACCAACTATTATAAGAATTAACATTTAGTGAATGCTAATATAGTGCTTTCCCTCTCAAAATTTTCACAAGTGCATCTTTAATGATTAATACTCTGTTTTTACTTGATTGACTTTATCATTTTTTCTATCGATTTATGGCCCAAGAAAATTAAATCACAGGTATGTGGCACTAGTTTTAGTTTTCAGCTTAACACCTGACACTCCTCTTAATTTGTATTTGCCTTTTTTTAACCAGTGCTCCTCCAAAATGTAAGTTTTATTATGTTTTTTCTATCCTATCTGGTGGCTTGTACTACCTGAGCTTGCATGTGATCAAGTCTTCCTAGTAGTTTAGCTTTCCATCTCATAGAAGCGTACTGTGACAATTGTCAGTAAGTGTCCACTTGCTGCAGTTATATTGAATGATATCATTAACATTAAGATTAAAGATAACTTGAGTAATAAAATACCTTTCTTTCTCTTTTTTCATTATGCAGATATAAAACTCCATATTCACCTTCATAACTAGTCTAGGTGCTTGGTACGAGATTTCAAACTATGTGTGGATACCACAGTTTATCTTGCTTACCAAGCTTAACGCCATAGTATACACGTACAATCTTTATATATTAAAAGAAGTAGCTTAGTACTTTCAGTGCGTACTTGACATAATTGTAGTAAAATAGAATAGGGTTATTACCACAGCTTCTTTTAATTGAAAACATTTTTCTATCCAATAAAACAATAAAAATTGAATTTATAAGTTATGTTGGATGCATAAAAAAAGCTATATATACTAATAAGGTGATTTATAAAATTCTGGGTTCATCTAATAGCTGTAAATATAATGTAAAAGGATAATAAGGTGATATAGCACATAAACAAACCTTTCAGGATCATTATGTTAGTTAGTTTACGCGTTAATATCTCAGGTAATCCTAACTTTATTAGAAACTAGGGCAAACAATATGACTAAGGTATTATATAATAAATGTTAAATAAAATAACATGAGCAGTCATAACAACTTATTGCAGGCTTAATCATATGATAAAGAGATTTGAAGTTTATCTCAACTTATCATACCACAGATATAGTTGATATTATGTTTTAATAGTATATCATAATATAATTCTACATTATCTGTTTGGACTTCTTATATAGCTACAATTATCTTATTTTGTCTTTTAGGCTATAATTTTATGCACAGGGTGAAAAGTCCTGATTAAGAGGGTATCAGCGCCAGCATTCTATAGTCATGTTTCATGCTGAGCCTTACAAAATCTCTACATAACTGCAATTAGACTGATTCTATAGAGAAATGCTTATATAAAAGTAATGTTATATCTCAAAAATTAGACTTTTAAAGATAAATGCTCAATTACAATAATAGTCATGAAATTATAGTTAAAGTCAAATATAACCTTATGTAAGGTCCAGAGAAGCCCAAGTACACTTTGGATATCCCCTAACAGTTCATGTGAAGTCACCTGAGGCACCAAGAGACGAATTATAAAGGTCTTGAGGCCCTCTAACTGATAAAGGGTCAAAAATCTGTGTGGTTCATGTTGGCTACAACTCCTACTATATTCATCAAATTCTTATATTAGAAATTGAAGCTTTTAAAATGTCTGAAGGGATAGTTATATTATCAGCTTTGAAATATGAAAACAAACTAAAACAGTACCCCACAGGGAGAGTACTAGCCTTATTATATGGGAATGGTAGTTGGGGCTTATTGCTCTGTTCTTGAAGGCTATATTCTGGTCTCATGCTGTAAAATAATGGCTTTAACTTGAGAGGAAAGAGTAATATTAAAAATTCTTGTGAATTAGATCTGGAGGAACAATGGGGCAAGCCATGATTGCTGTTCCTTAATTTAGCTTTTACTATAACTTTTAAAGGAAAAATTCTTATAATAATAAGCTCTACATTCTCAGAGAGCCTGATTCTTGATAAGTTTGGAAATTTATAAAATCAAGAATGAGTAGGGGGAATAAAATGGGAGTCTAAATTGGGCTTAAGACTTTATGTAATCAACAATATCACCTCATCTTAATATTAAATTGATATAAATGTGTGCAGATAATGGGACAACTTAAGAATACTGGGAAATGAGCCACAGCTTAGGGGGTATCTTAGCTGGAGTAAACTTGCAATTTTGGCAGTATAGTTGTTGTATTTCTTGCACAAGAGTTTTAACATTTCAGCATAAAAACAGCTATGAAGATTGTGGATTGAGGTGGTTGTCATATAGGAAGAAGGCTTTGGGCCATGCCTGGCTTATTGTCTTTTTTGGGGCAGGCCTATCATCTTAGGTACAAAGGAATTTTTGTTAACATGTGTAGTTAAAGAACATATAGGTCTTTATTGCAACAGTGTCCAAGTATTAAATTTAGTATACTATTTTTAATAGTTTGTTGAGGTGATAATCTTATAAATCTCTTATATAGGAATTTAAAAAAGCCAAGCATATATAAAGTCCTATGGAAATACTTTTTTTAAAGGGCACAAAGGAGTATAAACAGTATCTATAATAAATCGAGGTAATTAAGAAAATAGTTATAAAAAATATAATTTAAATGTTCACTTTGTAAAGGTAGAGGGTTAAAATTAAATATTTTATAAAGTATATAAATACTAATTGTTTTGCACATAAGGCAATAAAGCACTTCAGTTATATTTTAGGCAGATCTAAAAATGACTTTATTTAAAAAAGTTAAACTTTTTGATTACAGAACATTATACGCTTTATAAATAAAGCTTTATATCATAAGACTGTTAGATATTTTTGGTAATTACAAAGACTATGCTTATCAAATTAAATAATTCATGCATTTTTAACTTACCTATAGTATAAAAGAACCATAACTTTATTGTGGTCTTTATGTTCTTATAGTATATAGCTGTATTGCCCACAAACAAATATTTATCTATATTATAGGTCTGATATAGTCACATATGTTAAACTTATGACCAACTTGTTATGATAAAAAAACTGTACACTTTATAATAATCTAGAAACTGATGCTATAGTATCATGAATAAACTAATCCTTATAGCTTTTATATGAATATTATAATTTAAGATCCAATAAACTAAAAAGAAAGCAGCATAATAAGATTATTTGTGATTATTATAAAATTCAATTTTGTTTATAAATATTTTGAGCTATATGAAGACATTTTTTTATATTAAAAGAGCCTGAAAGTGTAGCTAGTTTTCTCTCATAGAACATATAAAATTATAAATTATTTAGCTATATTAGGATCCTTCAGGTTCCACTTAAGAAAAAAGTAACTAATAAATTATAAACATTAAAAAAAGTTACAAGTATATTAACAACATATTTTAACTGAAATTTATGAGATTGTGTTTACTAATTACTTATTTTAGATACAATTTTATAAATATGATATCCTTAATTTCTTTTTAGTAAAGACTTGCCACACACTGGCATGCTGAGATTGAATTAGAATTTTTATACTTTCAAAAAGAACAGTAATCATACATCAATGAACCCCCCTCGGGTTGGGACCATCTAGTACTAAATAAAGAACAGTAATCATTTTTACTTCTCTTATAGATAGTTTTACTCATTTAGATATAACATTATACTTTACCCTACTATGTATATGAACCACCTTTTGTTGTTGTCTACAAATATCAATTAGATCCCATTACATCCTGTAAGCTTCAGTTTTTGTAGTATCATGAATATCCCAGGGTTTAATAAACAATGTTGGAATTTCTGTAGACCACATTATCCAACCTATTGACCAATTAATATGACAATTGGTAATTACAATGTAATATCTTAGCAATGGTCACTGACTTTAGATATTCTCATTGGGAATCATTTCTGGCAATACTGAGCAAGAATTTGATGTGAGAGCAACACTTAATAGTAAAATTATGGGGAACATTTAGAGTGAACAGATGGGGTTTCATTAGAAACTACCCAAGCGGTCTAATGCTTGTGGTGATTTTTAGGATTGTCATTGGCCAATACAAACTGAACCTACTGGTTTTAAGTTCCTAACAACAGTAAATTGGTCACCAAACAATTGATGATTACACTACCTAAAAATCAAGGCAAAGATACCTGACGAGATTTGGTGCTTAAAACTTGAGGGTCAATCCAGTATAGGAGAGCAAATAAATCTTTAGCAGACAGATGAAAAGTTGTGCGCCAATTTTAGTATAACCCCCCAAATATTCCCTAATAAAATTAAATTAAACCTTGATAATAACTTGCTTTTCTATACATTGGTTGTATAATATTCCTTTTGTGATAAGAGTGCAAGGATTAGATATCCTAAGGTTGTTTTTATCAAGTCTCTGCTTGGCTCTGTGTGAAGAGAATATGGAATTAGTCGCTATTGGATCAAAGTATCTTAAAAAAGCACCTGTCTAGTGTTGTCTTCTTTACTCAACGTGGCTTTTGGGAAATCAACAATAATAATAGTCTCCATACTATCATTGCACCAGTTTATATAAATCAACCAATTGACGCAAGCAGTCAAGAATCTGTGAAGTTGAAATCAGGGCACAGAAGTGAACTACCATCCAGCGGATCAGATTTTAACCCACAGTCTTCCAAATTAAGCTTAAAATTAATTGTCAGAATACCTAGACTAGCTTTAACAAGCAGAGAATCACAGCAGAAAGCCTACATAAAACATTTGTAATTAATTTAAATGTTAGGTTTGCTTTCACTTTGTTAGTTTTTTAAAATTTTGGCACATTAAGTTTTAGCTCTGAGATAATTTGATATAAAATCAACTTTAATATAAAATCATACGCAAAAGTTTACTGATAGAAGACTTTAACAATTTAACTATTTTCACTTAAGTTCTATTCAATTTAAATTGGATTATATCTGTACTTAATTAAGCTTTTCATATCATCTTTTGCAATTAGTAAATCAACATGTTCTATAAAGTAGTTTGGTGTTTAATGTACGTTATATTAATACTTCCCGCCTATTTTTTGTGACTTTTACTGAAATTATGATACTATCATTTTCCAAACTATATATATCTTTTAAGGTGATATATTTTTGGGAATATACTATGGGAATCTCAACAAACATAACAGTTTTTTTTTAATTTTAATTTATTGCGGGGAAGGCCGACCATGGGATGGACACTTCCAAATATGACTCAGACGAGACAAAACTTAGTACCAGGGGAGGCACCCCAGAGAAGCGATGCTATCTCTTGTTGCCAGCGGGAACGCCACTTATGGGAAGGGGGAGGGAACGTGTGTAGGGGGCGTAGCCACTATTGAGCACGTGTGGAGGAAGGGGTCTGATTTGATGAACCAGACTGGGAACCAGGAGGAGACCAGCTGCTGGCGACGTGGTGGGAGATATCCAAACATCCACGCTTGAAAGTGATCCACCAAATGAGACCAGAATCTGTGGACAGCTTCAGGGAGGGTGGGGATGGATCCAGCGATGGCATCCAAGACAATCGTGTGGATAGTCCACATGGCGATTGCAACCACCAGAGCACGAAGGGAGGGTGGGAGGGGGAGGCCATTGATGAAGCAAACATATCTCTTGACAGACTGAAGCAATGTGTTTGATCCTGGCCTAGCAGACGTTGGACTTCGCGCCATATTACTTTAGAGGTGGGGCACTTCTCCAGGCGGTGAAACAGCGTTCCATACTGGCCACACACGACACAGGATGAGTGTAAAGCATTAGAGCGCTCAGCTGTACGATACACCCGCCTCAGGCAGCACTACACACATGGGAGCGGACTTGAGGCTGCAACAGAGGATGGTGTGCGTATTTCCAGATAGTCTTTTGGGTCTCAGTGGAATAAGGGATGTCCATCATGTCCAGGTAGTCCACCCTGGATAGGACTTGGGGTCGAATGGGGATCACGCCATCATGGGTGGGTAGCCCCTGTACCTCTTGTGTGAACTGAGGAGAGGGGCGGCCTCTTTGGGTTGTATGTCCACTAATATATATTCTCCACTCTGCGCTTCGCATGGAGAGTAGGATTCGTTTGTAGTGGGTTTTGGTCCCGTGAGGACCTGTGGCTGATGTGTGTGATGCGAGGTATTTCATCAGGGAGTGGGGGTTTGATGGATTGTTGAGGCCCAAGGCTCGGGAGAAGTTGGAGCAGGCCGCGTGGGACCAGTGTTGGGATGGGAGTGTAGGAGCAGTGACGGCCGCAATCCAGGTGCCTAGGATCTTGGTGGCATGGGCTTTGAAGTCAAGTAGGCCCATGCCACCATGATGATGAGGGCCAAACATGACCTCTAGCCGTACTGGTGGAGGGCGGCCTGACCAAAGCCAACCTTGTAGCAAAGCATACAGGGATTTGAAGAAGCTTGGGGAGAAGGGGATGGCGTGGGCTCCGAACCAGACTTTGGATAGGAGCATAGAGTTGGCAAGAACAACCCTGCCAGTGAGGGTAGTAGGGTGGGCTCTGAGAGAGGCGACTCGCTTCGTCACGTTGTCCAGTATATGGCACTCCATTACTGCTGACGCGTATCCTCCTGCCTCCAACCACACGCCCAGATGGCGTACTGGTCCTATGGTAGGTCATGGCACAAGGGAGCACCAGTGGAGCGGTGTGTTTTGAGTTAGTAAGGCGTGGACTTGGGCGAGCAGATGGGCTGGGTTGGGAACTACTTGCTGGGGCCAAGCAGTTCTGAAACCGACCAAGGAGGATGATTTCGGTTTTGGAGGCGTTCAGTGCCGCGTTGCTTACCCGGGAATATTCCTGGATGAGGGCTTCAAGCGCGCATGCATCTTTGTTATTAGACACCCCCACCACGCAATCATCTGCAAATGCCATCATCTTGACTGGGGTTTGGCCTAGCACATGGACCCCAGTGAGTTGGGCATTCACATTTCGCAGTAGTGGGTCAAGGCTGAAGTTGTATAAGAGTGGGCTCAGGGGTCCCCTTGTCGCAGGCCCCTTTGAGGACGGACTACTTCCATTAGGAAACCTGGGACGCGCGAACTGCCATTGTTGCAGATTCCGTGAGCAGCATCACCCAGTTAATGAAGCGGGGAGGTAGGCGGAAATTTTGTTGGAGGCAGGCCCTAAGGTATTCCCAGTTTACTCTATCATAGGCCTTTTGTTGGTCCAAGAATACAAGTGCCCCAGAGGCTGTGGACTGACACACATTAGCCACAGAGTGCACGTTATCACAAATCGACCTTCTGGGGATGAAACTGAATTGTTCTGGAGAGATGGTGGCAGATGCTACAGTCCCTAAATGGTTAGCCATGATTTTTGTTAAAATTTTGGTGTCTGTGTTTGTTAGAGAAATGGGGTGCCAGTTGGCTAAGTCTAGCCTATCCCCTTTCTTGAAGAGTGTGACTGTAAAGGCCTCATGTCCTCCTGGTAGGAGGCGCGTTTCCAACAGGCTTTGGTTGAGTGAGGCTAGCAGCAATGGGGATATATATTTGTAATATTTTTTGTAGAACTCATATGGAATGCCATCTGGGCCTGGGCATTTTCAGTTTGGCGCACCACGAATGGTAGTCCATAATTCGTTTGGAGTAATTAAATTCATTATTTCTGGGTATCAGAAAATGGTGCGGATATGAGCTCTGGTGAGAAATTCCGCCATTTCGGCTGGCTGAATTGGTTTGGCTCGGTATAACTTGGAGTAATATCTTTGCATTTCAATTGCCACTTCGGCCGGTGTGTCCACAATAGAATTATCCGATCTTCGCACCTGTGTGCAGGCCACGCTCTGGCATGGTGCAAAATTTTTTTTGAAGAAGTATGCGGTGCACTTGTCGCCTTTAGTGATGCATGTGGCCCTGTATTGGACACAAACCTGATGTTTGTGTTGCCTTTCAAGTGCGTTGAGGTGGGCTGCTGCCTCCGCCCACTTCTGGCCCCATGCAGGGCTATATCCTGAGGCTGGAATGTTGGACTCCAAGTGGGCCAATTCTGCCAGCACACGCGATATAACCGCCGATGTGGCTCATGAGCGTCTGGATGAGAGATGGCGA
The DNA here is from genome assembly GCA_022478985.1 of Massospora cicadina. NCBI lineage: Eukaryota > Fungi > Entomophthoromycota > Entomophthoromycetes > Entomophthorales > Entomophthoraceae > Massospora > Massospora cicadina. The sequence goes on from JAKSZP010008269.1 coordinate 87,499, forward strand.
TAGTGGTGGATGGTGTCTTCTTTGAAAGTTGCCCATATGGAAATAGGGTCCGCGCAAAATGGTGCAACAAACAATTTTGCCAAAGTTGCCTCTTCCACCCACGTGGAAAATCCTGGCGATGCAAGCTCTGGGGGCAGATTTTGCACCAATGTGGGGCCTTTGCAACTGTGACGGGTAAGTGGTATGTTATCGAGACCAGTCGGTGGTCGGAGAATTCCATTTTTGTTGTTTTGAAGTGGGAGATGTGGGGTTGGAATTTCGCTGGCGCTAGAATAAGGTCAATGCAGGTCATGGACCTTAATTGGCCGTTGTGGACGTGGGGATGCATCATGTTTTCGAGCAGTGGGGCATGTCACGGCAGCACATCCATTAACCCAAGGGTGGCTTTTAGAATACGTAGTTCTACGTGACCCTGTGGGGCATGGGGTAAGGGTGGCCACTGGTCTGTTGGTGAGGTTAGCCAACAGTTCATGTCACAAATTAGGAAAGAATTGGGGGGTAGCGGGAGGGATTTGACCAATGAGAAAAATTCCCGACGCTCTTGTGCACCGTTTGGGGCATAAATGTTGATGATTTTGTGTGCAACATTGGCCCATGAGAAGGTGACAATGAGCACTCGGTCATTTAGGGAAAGT
>JAKSZP010008270.1:0-87930 GCA_022478985.1 Massospora cicadina
GGAAGGATGAGCATGAGCATGTTCAAAAGATGTTAGCCCAGCACTCCAATAACACCAAAGTTGAAAATGGGAAGTTGTATAAGCAGGTGAGACAAAATGGCTACATTACCTTCGACCTTCAGAACGTGTACTTGCTATCCTAGAAGCACTTTCTACCCTAGGTCATGGAGGGACAAAGAAAACCTATGAGTGGATTAAAGATCAGTTCTATTGGGATAGTATTATGAAATCTATTGTTGACGTCTTGGAAGCCTACCTTACATGCAAGGTGCAATCTTGTTTTAAGACTAGATATCAGTATAGCCAACTACCCTTCAACAACCATTTCTCACTATTAGTTTGGATGTAGTAGGTCCCCTTCCTCAGTCTATTAGTGGAAATAGATTTATCCTAGTAGCTATTGATCACTTCACTAAGTGGGTGGAAGCCGTGGCTCTTCCTGCCTAAACGTCCCAGGTGACTGCCACCTTCCTACATCAACACATTTTTACACGTCATGGCTGCCACCAAGTACTACTCTGTGATAATGGCAATAACTTTACCTCCATAGTAGTCAAAGTCCTGGCCACATCTATGGAAGCACAACAACTGTTCTTAGCTCCATATAACCCCTCCACCATTGGGACTGTGGAGAGAGCAAATGGAACCCTGATTTCCATTTTTCGAAAAATGGCCTCCTCTGATCCTCTTCACTGGGACCACTATCTACCAAGTGCTCTTATGGCTTACATGATTAGCTATCACCGGATTCTAAAAATGCCTCCATTCAGTGTCTTGTATGGGCGGGAACCAGGCATACCTGCCCTCTTAGTAAAAGATGTATTTGGCTTTAGAGTTGAGGAACCTGAAAAAGTTTTGAGAAGATTGGCTCAAAGTATCATTTAACTCCAATCTGAAGCTATAACCAATTTAACAAAAACAGTGACAAAAGAAGGGCAGGCTGCCAATGATCTCCAAACCCCCTACCTACTTTCCAAGTGCCCAATATGTATTTTACTACCATAACCGCATCACTCCCAAAAGTGGTAGCTTGGATCAATATGGGATGGTCCCTTCACCATCACTTACAAGAGGGGAAACGAGTATTCCATCAATTTGCTAGCTACTGGTATTACCATTAATCGCATACATGGCTGTTTCCTACAGCCCTACTCTCCCCCCAACATTCTTGAGGGAGGTGATGTTGGACATTTGCCCTCACAGCTGAAAAAGAAGAATCTTTTAGGTCAATTTCAACCAAAAAAGGGAAATGTCAGCCATTTGCAATTATCTGAGGATATTAAGAGTAATTCTAATAATAATGCTATCAAAGATATCAGCTAAAAGACCCTGACTGATCCTTGGTGAAACCCCATTAATTGTGGTAATGCCAGTTTAAAACCTGTATGATCAGCTAATGTAAAACCTAGCAATTGGATTTATACAAATCCTACAATGGACCATGGGGTGACTATCTGAAGGCATGCCCCCATCCACAAATAGGTCTTTCCAAGCACCTTTGGGGGGACCACCCCCTTTTATAGGGGTGGCGGAGGCCCCCACAAGGTGAAAGCATCTTACCTAATGGTGATTGGGTAAAATACATCAAAACACTACCACATGGGCACATTCTGCCTCAAAACCCCCAACCTTCATGCTATCAAAAATTAACTCACTTTCCCTGCAATCTGATAGGAGCAAAACTCATATTACCTAATGTGGAAGCATCAAAACTATCTTGAAATTATCCTTAAATGCCCCCCAACCCTCAAAATCAGTTTAAATCTTATTGGGCAGATATCGAGGGGATTGCTTTTTGTTTATTTCCTCATGCTCCTAATAAAACCCCATAAAATCCAAGTTTTAGTAGAAGTTTACTCTAAAATTATATATCTAAACTTTTGTTGGATCCAGCAGCATACACACCAGCGAGCACAAGTGAGATGGATTCCTACAATAAGATTCAATTGAAAATTTCTGGTGCAGTTACAGAATACAAATCCCTTGACACAGTTGCAGAAGAGGATCAAGCTGTTAATTAACCAGTTGAAATTCTCAATTCATTGGAGCCTCCTGGAATGTCACCACATATATTAACCTTGAAAGTTGGCTCACCAATATTGCTCCTTCAAATCTGAACCCACCAAAGTTGTGCAATGAAGCCAGACTTTCCAAAAAAAACTGATGCCAAATGTCATTGAAGCAACAATAATTTATGGCAAATGTAAAGGAGAAGATGTGCTAATTCCACACATTTTAATGATTTCCACTGATTTGCCCTTCAGCTTCAAACAAATTAACTTTCCTGTGCATCTTGATTTTTCAATGACAATCAATAAAGCTCAAGAGCAGTCACTGCATATTGCCAGATTAAATTTAAAAAACCCATGTTTTTTGCATGGTCAACTATATGTTGCTTGCTCCAGAGTAGGAAATCCAGGAACTCTGTACATCTATATACCAAATTAGAAAACCAAAAATATTGTTTTACACTTGCATTATGCTATATTTTAGTAGTAGTTTCAATCATTTTAATTTGGTTCAATTATATATTGAATGTAAAGGTCAAAAAAGTGTTCATTCACATGAATTATTCATAGAATATTTATATAGTTAATCACCTATTTATACCAATAAAACTAATGAACTTTTATCAGCATGAGTCTTCTTTCATTTTTCCATATTATTACACAACACATTATAGATTCCATATTACATAAACATCCATCCATTTTTATATAAATAAATATACAAATGCAGGAAAACGTTAGCTAGGTTTTGCTAGCTATAGTATAATATTTAAATTAATCAGTTCAAATCAGCTGATAATAAATAAACCCTAGCAATGCCGGGTTAACTCCGATTGATATATATATATTTCCACTCACTCATTCACTCATTCACTCACTTACTCATCACTGTATTTCAACAATGACAAGGCGTAGAAAGATGAAACTTTGCATAGGTATTCACTAAATACTGTAGGTGTGCAATAAGAAAATTTTTTAATTTCTATAATCGAATAAAAGCTTTTTATATGTAACAAGTGAAAATTTTATATGTTTTTAATGGAAATTGGCATAACGTTATGACTGAGCAGTTAGATATTCAGTTGATTCAATTTTAAATGGTTTTATGAGCGGTTGATGGTTTTGTGGTTGATTAATATGCTTGATGGTTTTAATAATAAGTTAGTGATTGGTCAATTGAATAAGTTAATTGGTTTTGGTGAGTTGTTAGTAGTTTTTGGTTGTTGGTTGATTTAAAAGTTCAATTGGTTTTAGGTGCGTGGTGGATTTTGATTGTCTTGATGGGCTCAATGGTTTCATGTAAGTGGTTGATGATTTAGTTAATTCAATAAGTTTAGTTATTTGGTTGAGTGGTTGATAATTATATTTAATCAATATAATTTGATTTCTTGATTTTATTGGTAGCCATCTACTAATATAAAAAAGAATAGATTAGGATCATCTGGTAACTCTTATCACAAACAAATTTGTGTTAAACTTGGTAGCAATAAGAATTATCCTAAACTTTTCCTTATAGAAAGTCATTGTGTTTTTGCTTATATAATATGCATTATCTCATCAGCAAATAACCAAAAATCACCAAAATTTGCACAATACATTTTAACATTTGGAATAGTAATATACTTTTTTATTATAACCACAATTAAATTTTATTAACAGTTATATATAGAATCCAAAATGTATGTTACTAATGGTAATTATACAGCAATTTGGCTGAGTATCATCATATTCATATGATTCTTTTCATAGGGTTTGATATTTAGTTGGTAGTTTTTGGCTATTTTGTAATGAAATAATTGGTTTTTGCTGAGTGGTGGTTCAATTTTTGGTTGATTTGATGGGCTCAATAGTTTCAGGTAAGTGATTGATGGTTAGTTAATTTGCCATCCTTAGTTAATTTAGGATAAGTGGTTTGAGATTGGTATATTTGATAGGTTTGATAATTTTTGAACTTATTGATGGCTATCTACCTTTTCAACTTAAAACACATTCGCTGACTGACTGATGTACTGACTGACTGACATCTGAAACCTTATAGTCTGATAGGTTCAATCTATTTGGGCAAGTTATTGAGAATTGGATAATATTATTCGATAATTAACCAAATTGCTCAATTAAAACTAAGTAAAGTCAGGTTTGAGGTTTAAGTAAATTAAGTTGTTAGGATCAGCTCACCAGCCATGAGGGCAACAGTGAAGCTGTTAGTCTAAGTGGCTTGAGATTAGTGCTGGCACAGCCTATAGGCTATGTCAGTGTGAGCTTATAAATAAACCTGAGCAACGCCAGATAGATTTTGCTATTAGAAATGTATGCTTTCTATTTTCTTTCTTTTCCATTTAACCTGACTGAGCCATAGCAATACGTGGCTAAGTACAGCTAGTTATTAAATATATAAACTCAAAGCTCCTAAATAAGTTAACAATGTCCTTGACTTATTAAAGCCATCTGATCATCAAACCAGCTCAGACAACCTAATGGGGATTTTAAATTGTTTTAAGCTCATCAAATCATAGAATCAAAATTAGATAAATTGTTGGTAATTGTCTTGACTATAAATAAGCACTAATGCAATAAATCTAAAAGGATTTCATCAGGTAAATTTTTTAATGTAACTCATGAATTAAACAGATGATATTCCTTTGAGCATGACTCCACCAATTTTGGTGGGCCTAACAACATTGACGCAATAGTTAAAGTTTCTTTACACTTCCCACAATCTCCTAAGAGGCTTCAGAAACAAACGTCAGGGCTGAGGTTCCACTGACAGCATCTTCCCCTAAAAAGTCTTTGGCTTGTGCCACCTCTTAACATTAGCTCCGGCTACTCAAGCTTCACCCTAACAGAGTTCCCTGTATTGAGCATCATTGTTGCAAATTTTGCATTTACAGTAATAGTTTACCATTCCTGGAAAAAAAGTATGAAGACTTTTGGCCCTTGATTTTCACCATCATTGGTGACCTTTCCCTATAGAGCTACAGACAACCCCCTAATCCAGATGGACACCAACTTTAACTTAGGAGATAACCCTCCTGGTGGTCACCAGTGGGTTTCCCCATCCTGGGAGGCCTTACCCCTTGCTTCCCCACCTCATGGCTAATCCCCAATTGTTTATCGTTGGGTCCTCTGATTGGACTAATTCCCAGAGTTGTTTTACAATTTAAATTGGGAGTTGATTGCACCAGCCACTCCAGGTGTGTTCGCCTAGCACCTCACCTCTGAGGATCTTCTGTTTCTCATCAGCCAGTCAAGCTGAGCTACATTAAACTTAAAACTAGTGCAGGTATGAAATTCATAATTTAAGAATTGAAAAATTAGATTTAAGGATATTTTTATTTGAAGGGAGATTAAACTAATTATAGGCGTTACCCCATCTTTCATTATCATTGGCATCTATTGGTAGCATCTGTCAGCACTCTCACTGGAAATCTAACATCAGCACAATGGCTGGAAATCACCCTCACATAATTTATTCTTCTCCAAATATAATATAAACATGGAGTCATTTATTTTCAGCATCAGTTGCTGAGGACATTAATTATGATTTCTTATTATTATATTCAGTTGCAGATCATCCCTTGCGCTTGACTTCTGGTCTTCTGGAACCATTGACAGTCAACTGATAAGCATCATCTCAATTCACGCGCTGATATCAAAAATAGTCACTGATTGGCTCATCCTTCACCTCAGTCAACAGTGAGCCAGTAAAACTTAATGTCAAACCCTCAATTCACCATAATCCGATTTTAATAATATAGAGATATGTCTTAAATTCCTTGGCCTTAATCGCTGGTGTCAAGTTTGACCATAACTCTATTAGAAAAAATCTTAATTCTGCAAAGTCACAATATAGATCTGGTTTATTTATTTAGTTTTAATAATTATTTCAGCATCCTCTTCATCAGTCTGGGTGTCAAATTTGGTCCAAACTCTATCAGGGATTGTTCCAATTTATTCTTTGGTGCTAAATTAGAAATTTTCTATCAGCTGTAGCAATAAAGATCAATTTGACATCCTCAGCATCACTCAATAGTGTCAAATTCAAAAATCTCCTGCTAGGAAGGATCCCTGATAATTTTTTAATCCAGCGGATTAAGACAGCTCAACCCAACCAAACAGGGAGCTTGAATTGGTTTGTTAATTATTAGGTTTATAAATTTAAACTCCTAAATAAGTCAAAAATTATCCTCAACTTATTATAACCATCTGATAATCAAAACAGATCAGCCAACCTAATGGGAGCGTAAATTGGTTTAAAATCATTGAATCATATAATTAAAAATTAGATAAATAGTTGACATTTGTCCTCAACATAACAAACACCATTTTCAATAAATCAAGAGGGATTGGTCTGGTTAAAATTCCAACATAACCAATGTAAAAAATCCTATACAACAAATGTAATTGCTAAATCTTTTTTATTTGATGGAAATGATGTTATTTATAGGGAATATTGGCACCAACTTCTGTTTGCGCCTTACTTGAGGAGATAGCAGACGCTTCTGTTTGATTAGCTTTCCTTGGGTTCACAATCTCACATTTTACCCTCAATAAGCTAGTCTGGTTTTGTTGCCTTCTATCCCCTGCAACCTTCTATAGGTTACATTTAAATGCTTCACGCATTCATTAATTAAACCAAAAGTTGTTTAAAATAACGTTGTCAACACTTAAACAACTTCACAAGACCTATTTATCAATTAGCAACTAGCCTCAATTAACTTACAAAAGATAATTATGTTATAAATATAAATCTGGCAACTTATTACTCTTTTATCTTCAAGAATCATCCCTGACAAGAATTAAGCAATCTAGCATATTGATCCAATGGATCAACCATAGCAAAATACTAAATATTTATAGGATGATTCTGCGAAGCAATTTTTATCATCAAAAATGGTAGCTTAAATATGCACTAGAAGTACAAATTATTTAGTAAAAAGCAACTATTATAATTTAAGCAGCTGGGCAATATCATATATCAAAATTCTGACAACTTGGCTTGATAAGTCTGAAGGATTTTGGTTTGGAGATGCCCCCATAAGTGACTTTATTTGACAAATGTATCAGAAAGTAGTTCACAGGGTAACACCAGCGCCAGGTTCCTGCGCTATTATATTAGTACCCAGACCTTATTTTAGCCTGACCTATAATTTTTAGATAATGTGTGGGAATCACATGATGTAGAGACGGGAACGCTTCCCCCTTTCAGTTACAACCTCACTAAAAAGTAAAGTTGAAGAAGCCCAGGTGGCGGTAGATCTCAAAAACAACCTGGAGCAGGACTATTAGTGCCTTTGCGCAGTCCCAGGGCCTCCCCCTTTTGTTCATTCAAAAGGAGAGTGGCAGTCATTAGGTGGTGATGGACTACCGCCAGCTTAACTTCATTACTAAGAAAGGCAGTTATCCCTTACCCTGATTGACGACTCACTTCACTTGCTTGCCACTTCATGATACTTTTCTGTGATGGATCTTGCTTTCAGATATTGACAAGTGGAGCTCACCCCCAAAGACCAAGCCAAATGTACGCTCATAGCTAATGAAGGGCTATTCAACCCTACTAGGATGTCTCAGGGCCTTTTTAATGCGCCAGACACCTTCCAACGCGACATGGATAGGATCCTTGGGGACTTGAAATTATCCTGTATCCTTGTATACCTTGATGATATCACCATCTTTTCTACAAACTTTTAATGTTATATGGAGCACTTTTGAAGTCTCTAACCATCTTTGGAAGGCTTTGATAAAACTCAACCTTTGAAGTTCTCTTTCTTCCAGTCAGAAATGGACTTCCAAGAACATAAGGTCTTAAAAGATTGCATCCACCTCCATTCCAGATAAAGTCAATGCCATTAAGAAGATTTTTTTCAAAATCCTGAGGGTAGACAAGTATTCCTTGGATTAGTGGGCTATAATCATCAGTTAAGACCTCATTTTGCTAGACTAGCTGAGCCCCTATTTTACCTCCTGCAAAAGAACGTGCCTTTTGAGTGGCATCTGGAACAAGAACAGTATTTTAGTGCGTTAAAGACTGCTCTTTGCACTAAACCCATTTTAGTTCATCTTTGTTTCAATCAATCCTTCTTGCTATTCAAGAATTCAAGTGATGTCTCCGTTAGGGCCATCCTAGCCCAGCACAATGAAAACCAGGTAAATCATCCTGTAGCTTATTTCAGCAAAACTTTGAGCAAGGCTGAACAAAACTATAGCATTACCAAACAGGAATTCCTGGATGTCTTTTTAGCAAACAAACACCTCCAGCCCTATCTCTACGCAACCACTTCACCATTTTCACATATCATTCCTTGTTCCAATAGATGCAGCTGGTAAAGGACCTTAATGTATGGTTATCCATATGGCCCCTATTCTGCAGAGCTACAATTTCACTATCAATCATCATGCAGGAGAAATTCATCAGAACGTTAATGGTGTCTCTAGATTCCAGTACTGGCTGCCTTACCTCCAAGGAAGATTGACTGTACGTTCTAAACATCTAACCATAATGCTGGGAGTTAGAGAATCCTGAGATCCAAGCCAAGCTTCAAAAAATGACCTGTGTAATGTTCAAAAACGTCCCAGTTTATATTCGTCATCTTGCCTTATGATTGGCACCAAAACTCGATGCCAAAAGAATGTCTGATGTTAGGTTGACACTCAAGGTAAGTGTTTTGACTTTATACACCTCATCAACTCAACCTCAGATTTAAGGAAACTCGAATGTGTAAAAGATGAAACAGGTAATTGAGGATTTCAACCCCAGAATTAGCCTAGTTTTACATAGTCATGAAATAAAAACATGTGAACAAATTTAATCTCAATAATATATGGCATTGCAAACAACACAAGAATAAACAGAATATTTAGCAGATTAAGCCACAAAATCCAACGTTTTTGTTAAGCAGACAAAAACTTGGTTTATCACAGGATATCTGGTAAGAAAAGCAAGAGCAGACCTAAGGCCACTAGAGAGACTCACACAAATGCTAGATAAGAAAGGATTCTTGACTGAGTTCAGAAATTGTGTGGAATTGACCTTTGAGGTCGCCCTTCTGGGGAGCCCCTCCTGCGCTATTCTCTGGGCCATAAGCGCTTAAAGAATAGCTTAGGGGGCACAGCCCAGCGCTGAGCTCCGCCTCAACCAAAAAATATAAAGCATATAGATTTGAGATTTAGAAACAAATCCTAAGTTGAAATTTAACATTATGTTCAACTTGACCGTTACAACCTGAGACTTTCAGATCATGGAGGGAATTTTATATAAAAGGGTCATTAAAAAATAACTCCTTTATAGGGGAAGATACCCCAGTGATAGAATAGGGACCTCTACCGCTGCCTCCCCAAGTTTGATCCCAGTAGTGAACTTTGGGTAGGGGATGATTATGACTGTGTTGGCATTGGGCACCAATGCCCAAAACTGAGATAGCGAATAGCAAATGCAGTCCATTGAGTTCCTGGCCTATCATATGCCATGCATGGAGGTTTTCCAGGTTTTATCCTCCTTTCCCATTTTCTTCACTTCCCCTCATTGGTGCGGTATCATCCCCAGGTTGGCCCACCTCAAATAAAAATTTATAAATTTAAAAAAATAACTCCTTTATGTTCGCCTTTTTCTCAAACCAACGTTATTTTAGATAGACATGCGACTGTGGGACATGTGACAGTAAATAAGACTCATGAGTGGCTGAAGAAATGATGTTACTGGAATAAAATGGTTGAAACCATACAAGAGGTCCTGGAAGCTTGTATGAAGAGCTAGCCTTAAAATTGTGCTAGTCTCGATTTCAGCACTCAATTGTTGCCCTGTTGGGTCTTTTTGATGCTGTTAGCATTGATGTAGTAAGTTATTTACCACCAAATTGCATGATGATAAATATATCCTCCTAGCCATGGACCATTTGACTAAATGGTTCAAAGTGATTTCTATCCACGCTGCCACTGCAAAAGCCACGGCTCTTTTTCTTATTCAATCCATTTTTACCTAGCACTGATGCCACAAACTTTACATTTGGACAATGGTTAAATTTTACCTCGCAGGTAGTCCAAGAACTTACTCTACTTTTTGGTAATAACCATAGTTATACCGCCCCTTAAAACCATCAACTAATGGGGTGGTGGAACGTGCTAAAAGAACCCTTGTCTTAATTTTGCAGAATTTGCCCGCTTCACCCTACTTACTGGAATCATTATCTACCCATCCTTTTGCTTGCTTACAGAATAAGCTACCATCAAATTACCAAAATGTCCCCCTTCAAATCTCTATATGAGTGTGCCGCCTGGTACAATGTAGCGTTCAGCCTCTTCTCAATACATTTTTACCTTAGAGCTCTGATATAATTCTGAGGGGCCTTAGCTGATGAAAGTGTCTGGCTTCAAGCTCTAGCCACGCAAGGCATTGTCACTAATACTGAAAGGGTAACATCCCAATTAATTTATAGCTGACCTTCCTTACATACTTTTCAATTAAAAGACTCCTCTTTTACCCTCATTGACCCAGAGGTTGACAAACAAGCTCTTTGTTCTTTAGTCTGCATCTTATAAGGTCATTTATAAGGTGAACTTGGAGTACTCCATTGCTGATGTCAATCAGGGGACAATGGTGAACTGAGTACATGGCTGAATACTTCAGCCCTTTACCACCTCCAACAGGATCTTGAGGGGGTCGTTTTCAGGACTTGGGATGATAAGAAAGTTGGATTCCTTGCTCCTTAATTGAGCCTTGATAGGTTACCTCTTGATTCAGAGTGAACGGAGCCTTACCTTTAAGACACTGATATGAGATTTGATCAGGAAGCATTACATGCAAGAGAATTGATAGAAACACCTTCAGAAATCCCATCCCCATTTCTAAGTCTTATGAGGCACGGCCCCCAACCCTGCAGTCATTAAAATGATGCAGAACAATGAGGGTTCTGACCAGGCGGTTGATCTGGAAGGCACTTAAAGATTCTGGTCATAATGGTCATGAAGGTTCCCAAGGCATCATGTCCCCACATGCTTTATAGATATCAATGTTTTTGTAACTCAATAAAGTAGTCTATATTTGCTCCCATCTTTTCGTTGTTTGACCTCTCCATTAGTTTACAGCTTTAAGCCAATTTTCAAACTTTAGCGTCAGTCAAGAGCTGTTACATTAAGAGTTACCATTACAATTAGGTTGCATTGTCATGTATGGTCCAGCTGTGTTGCTTGAGAATGAACATTATGATTTCCTCATAAAAATGAAGCTCTAAATTGAGTGTTCAGGAATTATTATTTTCAACAGAGTTCAGTAAATAATTTTCAACAAACAGATGTCACTTGTGTTCCAAGACGAAGAGAAGAAGGAGCGGAAAAAGCAAGTATTCTTAATCAAACAAAGCATTCCATTTACCCAATCAGATACCCTGAAGACAAAGGGAATGAAGCATCTACCACAAGGCCTTAGAAGAAGAGTATGTTTGGCCTTATACGCCAGTAAAGAGATGGACCTACTGCTTGGAGAACAGAAGGTCATGTTGGTCAATATCAGCATTGATATACCTGAAAAGATGATGCTCATAATTTACTATCTTAAAAGGTAAGGGGACAAGAACCCATAGTGATGCCTAGATTTTAAAATTCTACCTACCAAGGAGAAGTCAAAGTCCTCCTTGGAAACATAGTCAAGAACTCTCCCAAAATAAAGAAGGGTCAAAACATTGGTAAAGAAAAGATTTACCACTACGCTAATGTTGAATTAAGTTCTTTCCATCATAACATCAAAGAGATTGGGCTTCACGAGTTAACAACTCAGAAAGAACGTGAACCCAATGAACTATTAGATCACAAAACGATATTTTCAGTAGTAAATATAACAATTATGACTTGTGAAAGGAAGGATTTTATAGGATTGATACTGAGAGCTCCACTCCCTTCCAATCGAAGCAATACCACCATTCCATGTGCAAAGAAGATGTCATTTTCTAAAAACTACATCAACTTATGGATGCAAGTTTGGTACGCCCCTCCAAGAGTCCATGGGCGTTGCCCTGATTGCTAGTGTTGAAAAAAGGATGGAAACTGCTGCATAGTCATGGACTACTAATATTGAACAGCCTGATGAAGAAAGAATATTATCATCTACCATTCATTGACGATGCCTTGAAATGACTTGGAGGATCACGCACCTTCTTAGCATGGGCTTGGCAAGTGGGTATTGACAGAAGTAAATGTCACTAGAAAACCTGGAGAATTGTGCAATTATCACCTGCCAAGGCCTATTTAAACCAACACACATTTGCATAGCTTGTTCAATTCCCTAGGTAATTTCCAATGAGTAAAGGATAGTATTTTTCTGGAGCCTTAATAAGTTAAGTGAGATTATTTTCCTAGATGATATCACGGTGTTAAGCAATACATTCATGATTATCTAGCTCACCTGAAAGAGGATTTTATCCTAGTAGAGAGAAAAACCTGAAGCTTAAGAAAAGCAAGTGCTCATTTCTGAAGAGCCAGTTAGAATATCTTGGATACGAAGCGAATTAAAGAGGAATCAAACCCCAGCAAGGGAATGGTGAAGCTTTCATTAAGATGAGTTTCCCATGTGCATAAAAGACATCCAAGTTTTTGGGAATAATGGGTTACTACCACCAACTCATGCCAAACTTTGTGGACATTGATGAGTTATTCACACATCTACTCTTAGAAGGTTTTATATTTAACTGGGAATAAGATCAAGAAGTTGCCTCCAATAAACTTAAGCAGAAACTAATGATAAATCAATTAAGATATACCTGTATTTTTTGAATCCCATCTTAGTATATAAGATGTCAGTGAAGTGAGTATGGGCACCATTTTAGCATAGTAGGACGAAGAAGAGATAGATCACACAAAGAGTTCAACTTAAAGAATTTTATTGGAGCAGATAACAACTATATGGTTACTGATCATGAGTGCATAGTGGTCAAAAGAGCAATACGCCACTTCCAAACTGATGTTTTCAGCATAAACTTCAAGAATATTATGGATTACGCCTCTATAAGATGCCTAAAAAACAAATATGGATCTAGATGAAAAACTAGTAAGATGGGCTGTTCAGGTGTAAGGCTACGCTTTTGAGTCCTGCACTGGGCAGGAGAAAAGCTCCTGAATGTGGATGGCTTGTTGCTGTTGCCCATCTTCCATTTGTAAGCCCATGAGGGTTATAGGATCTATGAGCATACAAAAAATACAAGAAGAGATGGAACTAAGAGAACGATGCAGTAAAGAAGATACTGATGAGATAACAAAGTTATGAGATTCTGAGATGGACATCTGGAGAAACAATTACAAGAGAAATGGTTACCATATGTATAGCTAAGAGAATGGATGCCACTAGTTATGGAAGGACATCCCCTAGTAGGCCATGAGCAGCTACAGAATTCAACAAGAATCTCAAAGATAAATATTGTTGAAGGCCATGTTGGATGCAATAAGTTAAGCTCAGGAGCTCTGCATTAGATGCGTCTAATTTAAGCCTCTCCAGAAGAGGGTCAAATTTTCGCCTGTCCCTCCAAGTGCATTCTTTCACAAAGTTTTCATTGACATTGTTGTACCATTCCACAAATCATCCAGTTTGAATTTGGTTATTATTGTAGCAATAGATCACTTCACTAAATGGACAGAAGTGAAGATAGGTCATTAATTTACCATGAGTGTTATCATGAGGTTCCTTTACTACCAGGTCATACACACCAATATTGCCCTCAAATACTTCTTTCAATAAAAGATGGAACTAAAGTTTTGAAGTAATTTGACACATGATGGACTTAAATAAACTCAAACAGAAATTCTTTACATTGTATACCCCATCTATTAACAGGAAGCATGGAAAGAGTCAATAAAACCTTTGCTTTAATTAAATAACACAATAAATCAAAAATCCAAAATTAAATATTTTATTGCCATCATACTTGTTTGTTTATCAGTTTAGCTACCATTTGACTATTGCGTGTTCTCAAAAGCACTAATGGGTTAGAAGCCGCGTTACCTAGCTTGTTAGCCCTAGCGATGAATGAGGAAATGAAAGTTTTTTTTCTTGTAAGATACCATAAAGAGATGTCATAGTATTTAATAAAGATTCAGCTGAATGTCTGCATTTAAATTTTGAAGTCATTGAAGGAGAGTACCTAAGAGAGTGACCAAAGATTCAAGTTGCCCATATTTGAGATGGGACATAAAGTGATGTTACACGATATGTGTGGAGGACAAGCTGAGAAGATACATGCCATCTTGATGGGAACTGCAACCTTTGTCATGAAAAGAGGACCCTTCTACTCCATTAAGAATGACACCAACCATATCACTTATAACCAATTCCGTTTATGGCACTTAAAGCCTTTCCCTAGGTCTTATTGTCGGGATTCTCCTGGATTAGGTGAAAGCCTTGTCCAGGGGAAGGGTTATTACCTCCATTCAAGGGGCATGAATCCCAAATGGGTTAATAAGTTTGAGAATGGGATTCAAACTTTTGTTAACAGCTGGTATATTAATTTGGGGTTTTACTTAAATTACTCCAAATTCAGTAAATATTTACATCCCCATTTCCTAAGTCATGTGAAGCGGAGTTTTCCACTGATCCTAGTATTGGGACTTTCCTACAGGTCCCATGACTCTACCCTGAAGATCCCTCTTATTTTACTTTCCCTTTCAAGCATTATAAATAGTGCTTGATTACTCTAAATAAAACACCTTTTTTTGTCTATTACTAATAAAATTCTTGATTATAGAGTTTTTATTTAGGAGCAAAACAAGTCATGAGGTTACCCATGAGAGTGAACTTTGAAGCACCCCTTTTGGACAGTTGTGCCACAAGAGCTTCTCCCCTGGTGGTCCAACACTCATCTTGGGGAGGGTGATTTTGTAAAATTCCAACTATAGGGGTTAATTTCTCAACCTATAGAAAACCCTCCTGAAAACCCCCCAATCTTAATATGCTAATTATGGTAATAATGAATTAGCTGGTCAGAATGAAGATCAGTCCCAACTGACACAGCCAGTAATAGGAAAGTTTTAAGAAAATCTTAGGCCACTTTTATATGTATTGAAGGGCCTAAAATTAATGATGATGGAGTCCATTATATACCCCCTTACTGTAAAAATAATTTACTAGCCAGTCAGCATGACGTCATAGGACACACAAGTATAAATAATAATTCCAATGACTATGTGCATGACGTTGCAGATGATGCCTCAGAGGAACCCTTTTTAGACCTTAGGTGTTTTACTGCTAATTATGAGAGAAAACCAAAACCCATCTAAGAAGAGTTTCTTCATTCTTGCAAAGCTTAGCAATGCAAAAGTTACCAAAATGTGAAAAAAAATTTAAACTCCATTATTAAAATTTAAGATGTACCCATGCAGCCACAAGAGCCACATGTGTCACAAAAACAACAGGAGCACTCAGAGCAGTAGCCACACATTTACAAGCAGGCAAGAGCTCCATACAAACTAAGAAAGAATTCCAGAAAATCACATAGGATCAAAGAATTGAATTTCACTGTGTCTAAAACCAAGCAACTGATGCGCAATTGACTTTTGAGAAAAACTAGATTTCATAAATCAAGACCTTTCTCAAACACCCCAGATTTAAAAATAATATATATACTTTCCATTGTAGTATCATAAAAAGTAACGTCTTTCACAGAATCTGTATTTATTATAGTCAATTTATTTCGATCTATTAACACTAAATATTATTTAACAAAAAAAGCTTAGATGCATTCCTTCTAACTTCAGAGGTTGAGAGAGTTCCAGTGTGCTCGACCAGGTTGTTATGCTTAATTCCAAGGCTTCAGTACATTTGGACACATTACCATCTAGTACTAAAAAAAGTACATTTGGACACTCTTGGAACCACGAGAAAGGTCATAGTTACAGAAGATCTAGACCTTTAATTTGCCTGATGGCTCACCCTGTGAACAAACATACATTTTACAAGTGGCTCAATCCCAATCATCAGCAACCCCTTGAGTGAGTTGCTACTTTGGCAATAACAACCAAATATCAAGGTGTTAAGTCAACTTAAGCCCAAAATGTCAGAGCACAAAAGTCTACATAGGATATTGCAATTTCTACAGAACAACCGTTACTCATTTAGAAGGTAATAGGGTTATTTAATTGATAACAAAAAATTATTTTTGATGCACGACCTTGACTAGTTGGCTTGAACCCTTTGGATAATTGAGATCCTTTTTTCAGTACCTGATAGTTTAGATTTTGGCAACAATGGTGTCAACTATATTAATTTTCTGGTGGCTCCAAAAAGCAGATATAATTGCAGCTGTTATAATGCCAATACTTTATTTTAGAGTCTGATTATGCCAAATTCTTTGGAGTTACAATTTAATAAAAATTCCGGTCTGGAGAGTTAATAAAATATATTATGGAATCTGATGACTATATATTTTCTATAAACTATAATAAAAATCTCTTTTATTCATTTAAACTTTTCTAATGTTTATATTCCATTTGGGGGCGCAGGTCTCCAGGAGTACCAAAGATCATAATATCATGATATTTCTTTTTATAGAAAGTCAGAAGAATTTTTATTGATTTAGAATATAATACCTTGTAGACCAGCCTCTATCCAAGGAAGGGTAGCTTCACCAGCCACCCATGGGCTACCCCCAGTCTCTCATCAGAAACCTAATATTTGGTTGAGTCTGATTTGAGCTCAGCCAGTAAAATGGGAGCTGACTTCTTACACTGCCCCCCTCAAAATCCTGTTGTAAGGGTTATTGTGAAAGTGGCCTACTTGCTCATGAGGTGCTGATGGAAATTGTTAAGCCAAATGTAATAAGCTATTTATTTGATCACAGGGTTTCACCAGGAGACTCAAAGAGTCTGGTTCATAAATACATGCGACTTGTTCTCCTAGTTCCATGAATGCTAACTGTGTTAATTCCTTGAAATCTTACACAATGGAGGCTACTTTTGAGTGAACCAGAACTCCTTTCAACCTCTGATGACAACAGTAAGCCTAAGTCCAAACCTTTGACAATAATCTTATATACTTGGCGTTATTAGCATCAGATAAAAACAACAATAATAAAGATAGATTTTGTGAAAGAAGTTTTTTATATAAAAATTATGGGAAATATATAGTGCTTAAGGAATTCTGGGTACATAAAGTAGTATTTAAATTTAAATTTTATTTGAGGTGGGCTGACCTGGGATGATACTGCACTAATTGAGGGGAAATCAAATGAATGGGAAAGGATGATAAAATCTGGAAAACCTCCACGCGCGGCATATGATAGGCCAGGAACTCCATGGACCACCTTTTCTATTTGCTATCTTGGTTCAGGGCATTGGTGCGCAACAACAACACAGTCATAGTCATCCCCTACCCAAAGTTCCTGTGCCAGAATCATACTCAGTGAGGCAGTGGTGGAGGTCCTTATTCTACCACTGAAGTATCCTCCCCCATAAAGTAGTATTTATTTTTATATAATTCAATCTCATCTCATAGGTATTATGCATTTGCAACTTAGTTCCAGGGTCAGTGGAGTCCAATTCCTTGATTCTCTCAGATCTTCTAAAATCTTTTCATTATTATACTGTGGAGCTGTGGTCTGCTTGTGAATGTGTGGCTGCTGTTCTGAGCTCTATGTGGCTCCTGTTGTTCTTGTGACACTTGTAGCTCTTAAAGATGCCTGGGTATCTTTGACATTTTAGTTGGTTTAGTTAGAAATTTTTTGTTCCCAT
This sequence comes from Massospora cicadina, assembly GCA_022478985.1. Classification (NCBI taxonomy): domain Eukaryota; kingdom Fungi; phylum Entomophthoromycota; class Entomophthoromycetes; order Entomophthorales; family Entomophthoraceae; genus Massospora; species Massospora cicadina. The sequence goes on from JAKSZP010008270.1 coordinate 17,709, forward strand.
TTTTGCTGATATGCTCATTAGTTAGCTTTATATGAACAGAGAAACTCTCTTTAGACAGGGCTTGGTGATTTTTTTCATAATCAGTAGTTGTAATAAAAGGCACAAAAGGGGGCTCCTCTAAGCATCATCTTTACCATTGTGCACATACTCTTATGTATCAGTATCTTACTTGTTCATCATCAAACATCATGTTTACTGAATGTAAATTAATTGAGGTAGTTGGGGGTATATTAATGCCTCTATCTTCTGAACTTTTATTTAAGACACCGCCGTGGCTATCAGTCTGGACAGGACGCTGCACCCCCTTTCTGCAAAAAATGGAATGTCTCGTGAGCACTATGACTGGAGAAGATAGTGGTTTTGGACATATCCTGATGAGTGGTGTGTGGCCCTCTAGAATTAGCTTACCCCAACCCTGAGACAAATTGCTCCTCAACCCCTCCATCATTAAAGATCTTTTGTATTGTACATAGATAAGATTATGGACTTTTTTCACAAGAAGTTTTCATTTAAACTAGCAGATTGTTATTAAATCCCCAAAATGGGCAAAATTGGTGCACTCAATTGAGGAAAAGATCCTTGAATGAATAAATAAAATTACTCCATGGATGCAACAATTTAGAAAGCTCTTGAAGTTGAAGCAACCCTGAAGGAGATTGGAGCAATAAAGTTTAGTGCTTTCAAATGTTTTTGAATACCTTCCATTTGAAGCATCATATGAGCCATCCGCCATATCCAATTCTGTATGTCCCTTAGACAAAAAAAGATATAAGAAAACAGCTTTACTAGTCTCCACGTCCCCAAGTTAATTTGATCACCACTCTGTTTTTAAAAGTAAATGAGCCACCCTTCCACACTAATATAAAAATCAAGCACTCTGCCTATAGTATAGCGCAAGGTTGTTATTGTCATATTTTACATGACTAATTGAGGGTACAACATTCAAGGCAAGGCTGGGCGTCATGAGGCCCAAAAGGTCAAGCTGCAGGACCTTCCTGACATAAAGCACACCTTAAACCAACGCTGGGTGCAGATCAGATATGCCTTAGTTGGTCCAGGTGAAGTGCATAACGCCTAGCCCCATGTTATGGCATTAGCATTAAAAGGATGAATTAACTTACTAACCACAACGGTTTGGTTCAATTTATAGGAAAACAGTGTTCTAAAACCCATTAAAATTTAAAAATTTACAACTAGGTCAGCCTTGCCTTCAATTGATAACCTGAGTTTGGTTGATTACTAGCTATAGTACCCTGCTCAATGGAAACATGCACTTATTGTTGATTCTTGGCTTAGTACCATTTCCACCAATTGATTGATTCCCCCAGAATTATTCAAGTAAGATTCTTTGAGACCAACCTTCCTCATTTATTATCTACCCTTTAATAAAAACACCTCGTTAGTTTACATTTTTTCTTATGTTACTTGGGTGGACCTGTGCGCAGACCTCTTTGAGGAGGTCTTTCACAACGTTAGCTGTTTTATTTGTACAAAATTAATACTCACATCAGGTGCACAGCTGGGCCGCCATGGTCCCTCCAGACCAAAGCACCCTTGCACCCCTGCCCAGAACACCGCTTGGATATGGACTCCTCTTTGGGATCTACCCAAGTCTTTTGTTTGTATAAAATCTGTTAACCTACACCACGTTGTACACCCTCACCTTATGTTACTTTAACTCCCACACCCTCTGTGGGGCTATCTTCATTCTAGTACTGATGACGAGTTCCCTGGCGTTAGGGCTTTGCACTGTGCACCACCACGCTGAGAACAGGAGAGTTATAGACACACTCCTGACAGCTATGTACTTTTCTTAATAAATTGATTATTCATAAAAAACCGAAACTTTTTATATTTTATTAAGTTAAAGATTCTTCCCCTTCCACCAAGCCTTCACAACCAATGGAGGGCTCACATTCGTTATTTCCATTAATTGTGGTGCTCAAATCTTTAGTGTTCTCCATACTAGATTTTTAATGGGGAGAGCCAAGGAACCCACCACAGGGAGCTACCCCTACAACCTCCCACTTAAGTTTATGTGAGTGATAATCCACGCTTCATACTTAATGCTAGGAAACCAACCCAATCTGCCATACCCAAGATCAGATTAAAGAAAACATCAAACATATTGGGACATCAAAAAAAGAAACCATCAGACTCAAAATTGGAGATATGGTGACTGTGCCCTGTATTAAGTGCACATCCAGGCCAATACCAACTTTGAGTCTAAGTAAGAATTTTAAACCAAGCATCCCCATCAATACAAAAAGCCTCTTTTCATTGTGAGAGGTATGGGCAGAAATGTTTCAAGTACCAAGCTTAGTGGTTGAAATTAGTTGATGTTCATAGATCAATACTTTATGCACCTCTCCCCAAGTGGATCCTACTCCAGAATCCTTAAAATGAAAATGCCTTGCAAACTAATGATGCTATCATTGGTATTGGAATAACCCCAGTGGAAGCCAAGTATCTCCTTTGTATGTCAAATGTCTGAAATACTAGCCCAGCACATGATTATGCAGTGATGTCGATGGCCTGAGATCTGTTGAATTTGGGTCAGTCAACAGCCAAAAGAAGCCTATATGACCTTATGCACGCCCTCCTGACATGTTGGGAAAATTTATGTTAATTAGATCTATTAAACAAGAATTTTCACCCAGGCAGCCAAACCAATCACCCTTTCAAGTGCCCAAGACTACAATGTGACGGTGATTGTCCCACTTACTGTCCAATAAGATGAGGCATCCCTCCAGGTGTTGGGAATTCTGGCTTAACTAAAACTGCAAGCTACCATAATGGGAATAATAAAGGTATCTGGGGAATATAAGCATCAGTCCTACTTGACCCCTACAATGAGAGCCAAATATGTGGTCCCACGCCTTAATTTCTAAAATTACCACAAAGGGGTAGCTCACCATCTCTCTTCACGATCATCTTATCAATGTCAGCCGCCATAACATCAAGGCCACTATCAGGATTCTCCTTATGCAAGGTGGAAGCTTTGTCTTGTGGGAAGTTACCATATGCTACTATGTGGGACTTGACCTTCAAGCTACTCAAATGGTCCCGTAATTCACAAATTAACGTCAATATTACATCACCAATTCAGATTAAAATTTTAGAGATCAACTAATTTTGCCAAATTTGGCCAATAAACATTTTTAATTATATCCATAAGCAACTTACCTAATTCTGAGGTCACGTTAACACTACTCCATCATTTGTGGCCCAGTTCTCCCAACACCTTCATCAGCTTTTCATTATGGAAACTAGCAAGTTCTTCCTATAAACCTGGACTTAAAGGAAGAGCTTCTACTTGAGATTAACACCAATTTAACAGATGCTACATAACTACTACAAGTAAATCAAGAAGCTCAGTTGACCTTCCAGGTGGGAAAGAATGATGGACAAACCACTTGGGAATGAAGAAAGATCAGAGAATTACTCTTCATCATGCCCAATGAATCATGGTTCCTTTTTTCTTTTCAAGAGTACTATAAATAGTACTAACTTATTTTTAATAAAGTGCTTTCTCAGTGGAGTTTAAAAGTTATCATACTTTTATTAAATTTCTTAATTTTAAATATAATGAACAAAGTATTATTTATTGCATTATCTTACAAAATTTCTTTCCTCTCAACTGACCATAATGCACTAAGCCTTCTGCATTAAGCCACTATGACAGGCTCTTCAACGTTAGCACCTGTGAGCATAACTGGCAGAGTTGCAAAGTCTGGTGCTCGTTACAGTGGCACTTCTGATATGCACCCTAAGGAGATCACCTCAAGCTTGGACGAAAAGAATCCATCTGAAGTGAGCACTCCAGATCCTGATCTTCTTGCCTACCTCCACTGAAATGGAAAGAATATTGTGACTATAGGGGCCATCTTTCCAAAAGAAAACCTTATTAGTGTGTCCAAGAAGAAATATGCATTAAAAAACCCCCAGTCAGCTGAAACATCTTTGACCTGTTAAGAACGCCAAAATAAATCGAAAGAAATGTCAATGAGCAAAAATTCCAGCATTATTAAGTAATAAGATTTTTGAAGGCGATTTATTATTTTTAAGGATCAAGCTCTATATTTCAAGAAGATGTGGTGTTAAAATTAATATGTCTTCTGATTATTCTTTATTAATAACCTATAAAAATATATTAACTGCACAGGTTTGGGTTGTTGTGCAATTCTCTGCATTGTTTGATAGTGAAATATAATCGTTGATAATAGTATGGTGACTATTGTCCATATTTAAATTGAAGTACTAGAAATAGTACAACGCTTGGCCAGTATTTTCTCTTGAAATTTCTATGATGTCCTGAATAGGGATTTGTTCACTGGTACCGCCTAACTTGATCTATGCTCAAATCCCTGTTTATGGTTTCTCTGTGACACACAGTTGGTAGCAATCCCTGGTTTTATTCAGCTTCTTCTCTGGATCCCCACTTAGATCCTTACTCTTTATTCTAAAGAGTCTCATTTAGAGCACACAGCAATAATTTTCTTTAGAAGTAATAGAACTTGAAATGGATTCTGGTAAAAATATAATAAAACAATACTCTAGTAATTGATCTTTTAATTGATGATTTTTAATTAGTTAATTTTTTAGGGAATATATAGTGAGGAATTTGGCGCCTAACCCTCAATTGACACCTCCTTTATGAAATGGCAGCCGTTTTTATTGAAATACCCATCCTTACTCAGCAGCTATGGTCTTCTCCATCCTAGCTAGGATTCCATCATTGGAAATCCTCAAGACCTAAAATAAAAAGAGTCAGAAAAAGTGTTCCTAACATTTTCCTCTCAATACAAGTGAACCAACCATATTTGGCTAGTGACCTGCTTAGGTAATAAACTTACTACCCATTAAGGCTGGTTGCGCACCTACCAATTAATTCTCTAGTTGAAGATGGAATCACTTGCCTCACAACATAATACTTAAATTCCCTATTGGTCAATGATGAAACCTGGCCAATCCCAATTGGTAAACCTGATAGGTAATCATCTATCACATGTCCTATTTCATTGAAAACTCTGACCGACGAGATCTTCAGCATTCATTCAGATCAATCCCCAATGGATCTGGCCCAGGCAAATAACCTAAAATCCCCCAAATATAGTTACCCCAAAATCAGGGTCAACTGATATACAATTCACTTCACATTAGGGAATTATCCCCTAGAAATCCCTATTAATCTAGTCAGCTGTCCATATGGGCAAAAATCCCAACACATCTCCCTTATTGCCTAGTTTCTATGAGAAAAGGATCAGGGCAGAGAACACCACTTCAGACACTCAATCAAATACTATATTTGTTCAAGTGGAGTATTATTAATAATTAATCAACGCTGCTTGGGATGACCTTTGGCATGCAGCTCTCTTCCTCTTTCTCCTGGCTATTGCCTACTCAGAGTGCGGTCCCCATTACCTTCTGTCATGCTGGGTTAATTGATTTACTCATGATGATATTGATCCCAGGATCCAGTTTCCCCTCGTCAGGGCATATGACCCACTGTCAAATTCAGTATTCTTGGTATGGCGTCCTCAATTTTCTGATTTTCTCCTCATCCTTGACAGGAAATTCTTGCCATCAATGTTTGTTTTGCACACAATTAAGAATGCTCATTTATGTTCACCTTGTTATCTTTCTTCTCATGCCCTCTTAACTCATATCATTCTTAATTCTTCTATAAAGATTATCCTACTAATTTTGAGATTAATTTCTTCGAAATTGGAACTTAATTGATTTCAGATTGCATAATGTCAACTATCATATAAGTCTGACACCCCCTCTCATCCAGATCATATGTCAAGTTCTGAGTCTTAGTACCAACAGCTGCACATTAGCTTGTATGATCAAGACCTTCAGCTCTTCCAGTGGATTATTCAATCTGTGCACCAGAACCTTTTCTATGGTCCTTCCAGGACTAATACTCCTAGTCAAGTACCAGTAGCCAGTCCTTCCATGGAATCACTGGAAACAGTAACCAACTCTCTGTAACCAGTTTAGTGATTGTCTTGAACGATTTGTGACCAATCCTTCCTTTGTTGTCAATTCTGGAGTTAGATTTTGAAACTCTCCTGGATTTGTCTCCTGTTGGGAAGTTGATATGACTGGACAATATGCTACCCATACTGGCGGATTGGAGGGGTAATTGAGATGAGTCTTGAGATTTATGGAAAAGGGTATATGAATTATTATTAATCAAAATGATGACCATTCGGCAAATTGAGGGGAATTATGCTGAGATTTGATACAAATAAGAGTATCTAGAAAAGGGAAGACTAATAGAAGACTACCAAGCTAAGGATGCATCTGGCTTGGGGAACCAAGATATAAAGAGTCACATGGAGGATTGAAAAGTAGGTCTTTTCCTTGGTGATTAAGTGGTTGCAGATAAGTCTGTGATCTATACTAATAAAGATCGAGATAAGGGGCAATAGCTCCATATATAATTTATCAAGTTTTATTAGAAGGTTGGCGATCTTCTTATCATCCAATTTGGTTGCGCAGTGGCTAATACCTGTGAAAAATGACTTGGCGAAAACAAGCCTATATGCTGAGAATTAACAGTGGTGCTCATTACAGGGGGCCACTGGTCAACTGTATTTATTCAATGATAGGATATAATGACGAGCCCTCATTTGTTCCAACATAATTTGATCAGATTCTGTGCGCAGTATGCTGAAGAATAACGGGAGGCACCTAACCACAAACTGACATTATTTACTGTGACCAAACTAAGGGGATGATGAAGGTATGATCAGTCTACAAATAGAAAATTTCCCTGAGCTGATGACTGACCAACAAGGACACTCCACAAATGTGACTCCTCAGCAATTGCAAAATATCATGGAGTGACTGTTGCACAGATATCGCCTATATAAAGATGAGCCTGTGGAAAACGCCCTGAGTTTATTCTATAACCGATGAGACCAAGAAAATTAATACTCCCTGTATATGTCTTATTTGGATGTGACTACAATGGGGTTGGCTCATCGCCTTGGTACCCATGGAATCGAGGAATATTTAGTTGCTTATGTGCAACCATCAATTTGCCAGCTACTTTGTGTTCTGGCTCGCCACATTATAGAAATTGGAGATGTATTACGGTTCACTTGAGTGCAGCAAAATGATACTCATCTCCTGCTCAACTGCCTCGATTGTTCATTTTCAGAGGTACAAGGGGCACTGTTACAGATGGACCATCATGTTGGGGACATCCACCATCAATTGGACATTTTGGTTCCAAAGTTAAATTTAGAATTACCTCAAGTAATAAGAGAACTGCTGGATTAGCATGGCCTCTCGATGGAGTGGATTCAGGATGTAACAACATTGGGAAATAATACTAAGTGCTGCATGACAGAGCTCGCCAAATGGGCAAAAGCTCTCAAAGCTGTGATTTCCAAGCTTAAGGAAAAAATGTTACTGATGGAATGGCAAGTGGCGGACCAAGTCAGCTCTTTATCAGCAGGATTAACCAAACTTTTTATCAAATGGAGTAACCAGCGAATGACAGATAACGCGCTTATCCTTTGGACAATGTCTCCCAATTATCTCCAGCTTATTTTTCAGGTTACACAACTGGAAGTTGTTAGTCAGACTGAGCGCCAACAAGCCTTCCCTCTTCTGATTGGTGAGACAAGAGAGTATGCATACATGCAAAGGCGCCTTGATACCCTTCAACAGGCCAATGTGGAATTAGTATGGGAATAAGCCTCCCTCGTTAACCAAATAAATGATGCCAATCAACAAGTGGACAACGCTAGCTGGCAGCATAACCACCTGCAAAACATAATCAAAGAGGTCCTCTCACAATTACAAGCCATGGAACAAAAACTTAACTTTAAGAGGGAATTCCTCCAGGAGTTGCAACATCAGTATGAAACGCTGCAACATGAATTTCAGGATGGATGGTGTAATGCTATTTGGTTAAAGTGGAGCAGTTGATCAACAAACATTTTTCAGTTACGCTGGAGCCAGGGGAAATGGGGAAGTTAGTGGCGATTCAGGGGAAGAATGCTATGGATCAGCAAACAAATATCCCTCAGGAATTATGATGGACCCCCCGTGTGACACCACTTCTTCTGAGTCCTTTTTGATGGATTCAAGTCTGTCCGTCTGGCTGTATGATAACACACAAAGGAATGGTTCCCATAATCACTCCAAAACTAATTTTCCCACTCCTTGTGGCAGGAACCTGGAGCAAGGCAAAGTCATTCAAATAAAAAAATTACCTCCTTTCAGTCATGGTGGGAATCTACACGGTTACTTTAAGCATTTTGAATTTTCTGTGGAAGGGGCTACTGGTTGACAAAAAGCAAAACTGTTTCTGTCTGCTCTAGATATGGAAAGCGCTGATCAAGTTACCTGTTATCTTCCAAATAGCTCGGTATTCTATGAAGAAGTTAAAGCAATTGTACTCCAGCTGTTTGGGGGCGCTACCAAGATGACCCAACGGAAAGCCAACTTTATGACTATACAGTTTCACCGAAATGAGACCCTGTTAGAATTTGCTGAGCATTTTTAGCGGAAGCACATGTCCTACTTGGAGCTAACATTTTATTCACTAAGGATGTCAGTATAGCGATAATGCAGCTGTCAAACCACATCAGGAACTATATAATGCTATGTCTCACATGTTGGATGGAGATGGCGGACTTATCCAAATCATGAACACCTTACATTGACTCTCCACCACGATCAGTGCCCCCAACATAGCCTGAAAAACCTCTGCTGTCTCCACTCCAAACTCTTCAGGATATGGGCCACAGAGACTGGGTTATCAGCCGCTGGAACATATTTGTCCCTCATATGAGTCAGTGGACTCCTGGAAGCCCCTGTACACTTCGCCAGTTTGTCCACGACCTTGGAACCATACTGGCAACTTCCAAACTGATCCTTCCACCACAAGCTATATACATGAACTATTATTAACACTTGCTTCCAGTGCGGATGAAGAGGGCATTATGCAGGTAATTGCCCTAACAAAACACAAGTGTATGCAATGCCAACTGAGAAAATTGAGCAGAAAAGTTTGAGCAGAGTAGAGATGGGACGTTCTACCTCCACTAAGTCCAATTCACTTGTCCCTAGCAATTCCTAAATGTATTTTCAGGTAGAATTCAAACCTCAATCGGATGATTTGTTATACCAGCAGATTTTGTTAGATACCCCTGCTTCTGAGAGTAAAAGTTCACCCCAGAGCCCCAAGTTCCGCTAGGACGTGCAGAAGCCATATGCGTGGCAGATCCTGGAGTAGACTGGCACCAGTAACGCGGATCCCTTGACAAATGTCGCCTCTTTAGTAGGGGTTAACGTAGCCATTCCAGTGGAGAAAATTGCTAGTGAGTATCCTCAGGTCAGCAAGGGCATTTCCTCCTTTTTGAGTAACACAAAGCCCTTGGACGTACATGTAATAAACACTGATGGTTCTTCTTCTCGGAATGTACTTACTGTGACATATTCGTTCAAAACACAAAAATCTGCGCTATCATAGACATGGGAGCACCTGTGAACATAGTCTCCACCTAATTGGTGGCTAAACTTCTGTTGAAACCAGATGTGGACCATTGAGTAGTATATGGGACCATGGGAACGCATAGCACTGTGTCTGAAGGAGCATATAGCGCGTTGCCTTTATGATTTGGGTCTGTTCAGGCTTCCACTCTGGTGGTGGTTTTGCCAAATAACAACTACGACATGCTAATTGGCGCGGCTTTTATGAGGAAATTTGGTGTTGTGATAAATATGGCGGAGGAAACTCTTACTATTTTAGGAAACAAATTCCAATATTTTTTCCTCTTTTGGAATCCCAACGGATCCAGTCTGTTTTCATCAAATCAATCTAGCATACAGAGATGGAGTGATTCCTGTTCATTATCAATGACTGAGGCGGTGGACCAGGACCCTCCCCAACCAGATCTATGAGTACAAAGGGATCCCGCTTTTGGGCAGCGAGCCCTTTGAGCCTACCATCTGGACACCAGTGCATAGTAGGGGCTGAACTTTAAATTGACATCCCTAAAGGGCTTTACAAAGAAATTATGGCGCCTCACCTGCACTTGCAGTTTGAACCACATGTGGCTCCAGGGTTACTGCTACCTGGGAATGGGGAGTTAAAAGTGCTGTTAGAAAACTTACAAAAGAGGACAATTACGATCTGGCGGCACCAAGTGGTGGCTTATCTACATTTTGTTCCTATAGAGAAAGTCGCCATATTCATGATTTTAGTTCATGGGAGGATCTCGGACTCCTGGCAAGCTAATTGTTCAGCATATTGACCGTGATTCCATGGGAAGCGCTTATAGGATTATTAACAGAGCAGCAAGATAAGGATATGGCATTATTTGAATAGTATCAAGATATTTTTGCACACGATGATCATGATTTGGGGTGCGCTCAAGGGGTGGTACATTGGATAAATATGGGGGATCACTTCCCATTCAATTGTGACCTATTAGACGTTCAAAAATGGCGGAAGAGGTTGTCTCCGATGAGGTAGATAAACTTATCATGCAAGGAATGCTAGAGCTGTCAAACAGCCCATGGGCATCACATGTGCTCATTGTAAAGAAAAAGGATGGCTCAAATCGAGTGGTTATTGACTATCATAAACTCAATAATGTAACAAAGAAGGATTCCTACCCTCTTCCATGGATTTATGATGCGTTAGACTGATTGTGTGGGGCGAACTATTTTTCTGCCATGGATCTGATCTCAGGCTACTGGCAGATCAAATTGCCATTAGTGGAATGGGAAATATGTGCGATCATCACTTCTAGAGGGTTGTTCCAGCTGGCTCACATGCCACAAGGGTTGTGCAATTCCACAGCTACGTTCCAGCATGCCATGGATACAATTTTAGGTGATTTAAAGCTGTCCTGCGTCCTAGTTTACCTCAACGACATCAATGTGTTCTCGCAGATGTTTACAGAGCACCTTGCCCACTTGGAACAAATGTTTCAGCGCCTCGCTGCTGCTAATATTAAAATTAAGCCTCAGAAGTGCCATTTCCTTAAAGAACAATTAGAATACCTTTGGTTCATCATGGATTCAATTGGGCTTAAACTGCAGCTGGCTAAAGTGGAAGCAATAAGCAAGTTGACTCGCCCAGGTAATAAGTGGGACATTCAGGTGTTTTTGGGGATGGTTGGGTATCACTGACGATTCATTCCCAATTTCAGTTGCATTGGGGCCCCACTTTTCGAGTTGTTAAAGAAAAAAGCTTCCTTTGATTAGATGGAACAATGCCAGAATGCTTTTGATGTGTTGCAAACCATGTTAACAAGTGCACTTATTTTGCAATATCCCAACTTTGACAAACAGTTCATAGTACAAACAGATGCATCCCTCGCCGCTATAGGGCAGTATTATCCCATAAGGATGATGATGGCGTGGAGCATCATGTCACATTCTGTAAACAAAGCTTTAACTGTCACAAATGAAACTACACCATGACCGAGCAGGAGTGTTTAGTGGTGATCTATGTCTATAAACAGTTTTGGGTATATCTTCATGGGGTACAATTCCAAATAGTGATGGACCACGCTTCCTTGTGTTGGCTGCAAAATCTGCATGAACCGGAGGGGCGGCTCACACGTTGGGCATTGAATCTCCAGGCGTACAATTTTGAGATTATACACCATCCAGGAGCAAAACATCAAAATGCAGATTGTCTTTCCCGGCTGCCAACAGTCACTATCACAGCAGATTTAGCTGACATACTGTATGAGAAGATGGTGGTGAACAAATACCAGGATGAGCCACTGCATGTGATCAAGGTATTAGATGAACTCAGGGTGGATACTTTCCTACGTGGGGGAGAACTATATAAGCGGATTAACTACTTGACGTTGAGTTTCCTAAACCTTCTGCCAGACCTGCAATTATTATGGAAGCTCATCGGGCTGTAGGTCATGGAGGATTGCGGAAAACGCTGGAGTTTTTGTGACCCTGATACTACTGGGAGAGTATGTATTATGACATATTGGAAACGGTCAGTTGTTGCCATCAGTGTCAAGTGGAAAAACCATTCCACAAGAAGACCACATACCAGCTGGTTAAACCCCAGTTTGCCTGGCACACCATTTCCATTGATGTAGTGGGACCTCTGCCAACTAGCGCCAATCAATCCAAGTATATAATCGTTGCCATCAATCATTTAACATGATGTGTGGAGGTCAGGGCCATAATGACTTGGGCGCGGTAACTAATGCCAAGTTTATTATGGAGTGTGTTATACAGCGACATGGCTGCCCTCATTTCATCTTAATGGGTAACGAAACCAACTTCACTTCACATATCCTGCCAAAGGTGAATGAGTTGATGGTGATCCGTGGGGTTTTGACCACCCCCTGTCATCTGGAATCAAGTGGGATGGTGGAGCGGTTTAACAGAACCCTAGTGAACATACTCCACAAATTAGTGAAGGATTAGCCCTTGGAATGGAGTGCCCTTCTACCTACTGCTGTTTTTTCATATAATATCAGCTATCATTTGTTCACTAGTAAGAGCCCATTTCAACTGCTGTATGGTTGACATCTGGATCTTCCCACATTGCTTTATTCGTGTGTAGAGGACACTGGTGGTGTGGATCCCCAGTGTAATATTTGAAGACTCTTATGGATACATTGATCAAGCTGCAAATGGAAGCCTACTCCATCAGTTTGGCCAAGAAGATTCGCAATCAGGCAGCCAATCAGAAGAGATGGAGTGGACTCCCGCTGTTAACTGTGGGGGGCCATGTTTTATTCCACGACCAGCACTAATTTGGGCGGAAAAACAAGCTCTTAACATCTGGGCTGGTCCACTTGAGATAATCAAGAAGACTGGCATGGATGTCTACACTATCAAGGAACCTGCGGGGGTCAGATTATCAACCAGGATCACACAAAGTTCTCACAAGCATATAAACAGTAAGAGCATAATGTCCAGTCATAGGGGGGGTAATTTTGGGAAGTTGATATGACTGGGCGATATGCTACCCATACCAGCGGATTGGAGGAGGAATTGAGATGAGTCTCAAGATTTATGGAAAAGGGTATATGAATTATAATTGATCAAAATGACGACCATTTAGTGAATCAAGGGGAATTATGCTAAGATTCAATATGAATGAGAGTATCTAGAAATGGGAAGACGAATAGAAGACTACCAAGCTGAGGATGTATCCAGCTTAGGGAACCGAGATATAAAGAGTCACATGGAGGATTAAAAGGTAGGTCTTTTCCCGGGTGATTAAGTGGTTGCAAAAAGTCTGCAATTTATATTAAAAATAAAGATTAAAATGGGGGTGATAGCTCCATATATAAATTATCAAGTTTTATTAGAAGGTTGGAGATTTTCATATCATCTGATTTGGTTGCCCAGCGGCTAATACTTGTGCAAACTGACTTGGTGAAAACAAGCCTAGTGCCAAGATCTAACAGCTCCTTTCACAGATACTCCTAACATAATCGTCAAAGCTCCTGAAGCAATGCCCTTCACTCTCAATCGTTTGTTCCTCACTGGATCAGACTTGCTTCCAGAGTTCTTTTTCTGATTGGAAAATATTACAAGCTAGCTGTCTTGGCCACTGAACTAACCATCAGCAACACCATATATTTTGAACTTCCCTATGCAGAATTAAGGGCCCAAGTCACTGAGGCTTTGTCCATAGGTCTGAATTCTTCCAACCTTGATACATCCTAGATTGTGATAGCACAGCTTATGCTCTTTGCTTTGCCGCCAAGTTCTTCAAAGTTAGTCCATGAAGTTTCCAGACTCTCCCAGCTTCCATCTCTCTTTTTGCTTCAGCTTCTGAGAAGCTCATAGTCAATGCTTGCAGGATGTCATTCACTCCTTGCACGACTATCTCATTTCTAGCATGTCCCATCAGTATCTTCCACTGATGGCTTTGATAGGGGGCACGATTTGGTAACCCCCACCTAGTATCCCTTGTCAGTTGCTGGCCCATATATACAATGTTCTTGACAAAGCCTGTCAGAAAGTGCTCAAGACCAATCTCCCAGCTCAGGTGTTATATTGTGATTACTTGGGGTTATTTGCAGACTTCCTCTCCTTATACTGCTCTTCCCTCCCCACTCCAGGGTATTGCGTTTGGCTACTTCTGACACTTCATTTTTTTCCACTAGTCACTTTCTCACAGGGATCTGCATCTTCTCAATGAACTTGGTTTCATGTAGGTCTATCCACACTAGCGTCAAGTCTCACATAGATTTTGACAGGTTGTTTACTCTTAATGCAAGCCATCCTCCCTCCCCCAAGAGGCAACATAGGCGGTATCATCCCCAAATTCAGGATAACCAATAAAAAAATAAAAATTATAAAACTATATAGGTTTATCTATGCGTTTTTTAATAATCTTTTTTCCCATTTTTTACAATCTTTTGTTTTTTCTTCTTTTTTCATGGAACTTGACCTTTTTTTGGTTCAGGAGTCCGTCTTTTTATTTTTAACACCCAGACTAGATCCTAGGTACACTTAGACCTACCAGTTTTCTATGGTTCAGAGGTCTTACTTTTATAAGACTTAACCATCTAGTTTGGATCAGCGGTCCTTTTTTAACTTAACTGAATCATTAGGACATTACCAACTTATTGGTTCAGCGGTCCTTTGGGAACTATTTTTTATTATTTTTTTCATCAATCCATTGCTTTAAATACTTATCTTGGACTCAATTTACTATTCTCCCATCCAAGAGGTTCTTGATGGAGTAGGCGTCCATTGCCATCTTGGTGATAATCTTAAACAGACCCAACCACAATGCATTCACTTTCTTTCTTTCTTCTCCTGAAACCATGTGTATTGCAATAAGCAACTCTTTTTCCTATTCAGTATTCTGATAAGGCCAGTAAGTTATCATCTGTCATTTTTTCTCAGATCCTTTTCTTCAAAGTAGTATCAAATTCTTGCAATTTCATTTTGATCAGGATATTTATCAATTGGTTCAGGTACTGCTCAGCACTCATCCCCAATTCTGGTTCCACCACCAAATATAAAATTGGCGGCAACGCAGCCTTCCTCCAGTATAGTAACTCAAATGACATTTTTCCCATTCTCATATTATGACTAATATTGTAGGTGAACATCACCAAACTCAGTTACATTCCCCACATGGAAGTATTTCCTGAAACCAGCTTCCTCAGCATTGCATCCAGCGTCCCATTAACTCGTTCCACCAGTTCACACCTCTCTGGCCAGTAGGGTACAGAAACAAGTACTTGGATTCCCATTATTTCATTCAATTGTGGGATCATATGAGATGTAAAATTTGTCCCATTGTCACTCAGAAGGACCTGCGGGCATCCATGTCAGTATACTATTTGGTCTAAGATGAACTTTGCATTACTGGTAGCATCTACTTTCACCAGGGTTCCTCTCAACTCTTCTTGTCAGATGATCGATTGCAAATATTATGTATTTGACTCCACCTGTGCTCATCATCAGCGGTCCCATCACGTTTATGGACACCATATGCTAAGCAAATCCAGGGTGGACCAGTCAGTATCCAGTCATATTCTTATGTGGCTTGTGCAACTAGCACTCCACACAGCAAACCACATAGTCTGCAACATCATAGTTGATTGACTCCCAGAAGTAATACTGGCGAATTTGGTCAGTCTTCTTTCTCAGGCCTCCATGCCTGACAACATTATGAGCAGCTTGAACGATAGCTGTTCTTTCTGACAGCTTTGAAAATAGTAACCACTTCCAATTAACATCCTGAAAACTTGTCCATCCATGGTCTGGTGTTTTCCATCACTTTTTGAAGCACACCTTAGATTTCTCAGCGCTTGTCCTGATTTCTCCATCAACCATTATCTAAAATAGCTCATCCACCTGCTAGTATTCATCTGAACCATTGGTAACTGCGATAGGCCATCTGCATTCAGATGAGAAGCCTCCACTCAGTGGAAAATCTCATAATTGTAAGTCTGTAACTTTAGTGCCCATCAGTCTAGTAATCCTTCTGGTTCTTATAAATTTTGAAGCCAATGCAACGAGGAGTGGTCTGTCACCACTTTGAAATGCATTCCATGTTTGTAAACCTGAAACTGTTTAAAAGTGTAAATGACCACAAGGCACTTATGCTCAGTTATGGTTAGTTCCTCTCAGCAGCTGAGAGTGTCCAGCTCACATACACCACCAGATGTTCATCCCCAAGTTCATCTACTTAGCTCTATATAGCTCCAATTGCTAGCAACAAAGCATTAGTTTATATTTAAATTATCAATCAATATTTAGATATTTCAAAGTTGGAGAATCTATCAAGTAATGGTGTAACTCATTGAAGGAATTTCTGTGCTTCCTCATTTCAAACAAATCCTTTCTTTGGATCCTTTAACAGTTAGAATAAGGGCTCAGCAATTCTGGCAAAGCCCAAATAAATCTTTTATATTATCTAACCATTCTAAGGAACACTTGGATACATCAAACACTCCTTGACACAGCCATTCGCTCTATGGCTTCAATCTTCTGGGCTTGTGGCTGCAGTCCACTAGAGTTGATCATGAATCCTAAGGTATTCCAACTCTTTCTTAAAGAAGTGACACCTACTCAGCTCAATCTTTATGTTGGCCTCAGATAGTCTCAAGAACACTTCCTCCAAGTGGTGAAAATGGTCAGTAAACGTCCTACTGAACACATTTATATTGTCCAAATACACCAGGACGCTTTAAAACTTTAAGTCATTTAGTATAGCATCCATGGCCCTCTGGAACGTTGCCGGCGCATTGCACAGACCCTGGGGCATCCTCATCAGTTGATATAGCCCCTGCGCAGTGATAGATGCACATTTTTCTTGGTCTTCTCTTGGCAAATCGATTTTACGTTATCCTGATATTAGATCCATTGTGGAGTGATACTTCGCTTTTCCCAATCAATCTAGCGCATTGTCAATTCTTGGTAGGGGATATGAATCCTTTTTTGTAATCTTATTCAGCTTCCAGTAATTGATCACCACCCAGTTAGAGCCATCCTTTTTCTTCACAATAAGAATTGGACTCACCCAGGGACTTGATGACAGAACTAGAAGCCCATGCTTCACTAGTTTGCTAATTTCTTCTTCCACTACCGCTTTGGCTGCCTTTAACCTTTGAATCAGTCTCATACTGATCAGTAAATTTTCCCCAGTATCAATCTTATAGATCACATCTCTTGCACATCCCAGATTATGGTCATCCAGGGCGAATACTTCCCATTGTTTTTTGAACATTTTGAGTACCACCTCTTGCTGTCCTTCCATCAGTTCAGCGAGTTTCTCTCAATCAAATAATAGATTGATACTCTCGTTTACCCTGCTGGTAATCCCATTTCAATGAGGGTCCTAAAAATGTGGAATTTCCTCAGTTCAGCCATTGGGATTAGTTGAAAAAATGCAATGATCTGATTCTTCTCATTCTTCATCAGTTTTTCGCTTAAATTCACCAGGAGAACTTGAATTTTTCCCTGCCTGGAATTATTATTCCAGGAGCCACACAAGGCTCTACTCTGGTCTTCTTCCAGGGGCTCCTGACCTCCCATACAGCAGCTCTGGTATCTCTAATGTCAACCCCATGTCAACTATTATTTGTTATCCTGGTGGTATGGTTTTCACATTCTTAATCCTAAGTGGAATTCCACGATTTTCTAGGATTTCCATCGGCATCTCTTGGCAGTTCCAGCCTTATAGTGGTATCAAATTAGGACAATGCCATCATTATATATCAAGTTTAAGTTATTTCTACTACTCAGTGGATCTTCCCCATACTTTTGATAGACCAATGGTAACATCTGACCCAATATAGTCAATGTATTATCCTCAAAGTTACATCTAACTCCATATTTTCATAGAAATTCTGCCACAATTAGAATGTCGTAGTTTTGGTTGGCCAAAACATTTTCTGGAGCAGACACCACCAAGGATCTGAATCAGAGTGGTAGAGCGCTGTACACTCCACATTAGATGGTGGTATTCAGCCCAGCTATCACATACTCTTTCTTGTGTTCCAAGTCAGGCGAGATCTTCATCCTTTTCACCAATTTGGTTGAGACAATATTAATGGGCGATATGCTGTTAACAACCGCCCTCACCAGCACTCAATTCACTAGTAGATCTATATACATACACTCAGAGTATTGTAAGTTAATATTTATGATTGTATAGCAGCATTATTAGATGAATCAAGGGTGTGAATGATTTGTGCCAATAAATTGGAAATGTTTTCTTGATTGCGCTGTGGGGGATTGACAAGTTTTCCTCATCTAATCAAACTTCTGTCAATTCTTCAGGATTATCTGCAGCTCAAATTTTGTCCACAAGTTGACAGGCATACAGCCAAGCAACTTTGTTTGATTATATCAGGGTCAATCCCCTTCACCCTGGATCTTATTAACATGTTCACGTCCAAATTGACTACTTGATACAGCTGATCCTGTACGTCTTCATCCATGAACAGATCACTGATGTAAATTTCATCATGGTTAACTTTGGGAGGAACAGGATTCTCTGCAACTCTAGACTGTTCCCCATCTAGGCCGTGGTCCTTTTTTGAGTCCTTTGTAGTTGCAGACTCTTTCGCTTGGACCACGTTCTTTTGATCCTGAGGTTGCTTACAATGTACAGCTAAATTTCCCTTTCCTCCACACTGTTAACATAATTTCTCCTTCTTATTAATATCTTTCAAGTCTTTGGGCTTATTCCCCTTTACGGTTTAATTATTCATCTCCTTAGCGCCTTTGTTCCCCTTCATGGGATTTGAGTTTTGTACTGGGCCTGATTTGAAACTTATACCAGGGGCATTGTAGGTAGCTCCCAATATTTTCAAATTGTCTACCATCTGAGTGGTGGTAATTTCTGTCATAAACATAGAAGACATCATATGATGAAAATCACAGTAGGGCTGAAGGGCTAATTGTAGTGCAATTTGGGCATCAAAATCATCCAGCACTTTTGCTCCAACCAGGATTTGCGATTCCTGGTAGAAATGATTGACAAAGCTTGCTAAGGATCCTCTTTAAAGAATTTAATGCCCATAAACCCTTGTTTACACTTTGACATGCGTGTTGGGCTTCCAAATCCATTCATAATGGATGCTTTGGCCTCTTCATATGACCAGCTGTCATTCTCTAGATGGGGCAACACTAGGTTTTGACAATTGGTATATAGGCATTTCATCACTGTCAATGCCTTTTGATGATTACCATATCCATACATTGTCATATCAAACAATTGAAAACTGCTGGGGCATTATCCCAATGGAAAGTTTGCAATTTCGGTGTCACTTTGAATTCCTCCAAGATTTCTCTAGGCACCTCTTGAAGTTTAGCTACTTGGCTCACTTGAGGAGTAATTTTGAGCATCATCTCTGAAATAGTGGTAAAAGTGGGCGGCATGTTTCTTGGGGTAGTCATCTTTACAATTAGCATACAGGGAGTTCTTTCTTTGGTGTTAGTCACCGCATATGGCTCATATTTGCAATTGTGAGTCTTCAACTTCCTTGACCTGTTTAACAGCCACTCGATATCTGCACTGAATGCTCTTAAACAAAATGAAATCTGCTTCACGTTCCATTTTCAGAAATAAGACTTCTCAAATTAAGTCCCCTTCTTTCTTCTTTAATGACATTACTTTTCCAAGTAACTCATTTCCAAAACTTGTGAGCTTATTGACGCCTTCCTCCATCTTAGCGACTCTCTCCTCCAAAGCTGCAAATTCTCAATGATCCGCTGAGTTCAGGCCGTTCTGGTTAATGGTTACCAACTCAATTATAGTTTTCTTATCTCATCTTTATATGACATCGCATTCTAGTCTCTTCTACTCAACTACACCCCTGTGGTGAGCACCAATTATTAAAAGTTATAGGTTTTCTGATTATTCTTGGTTAGTAACCCCTATAAATATATTAACTGCACAGGTTTAGGTTGTTGTGCAATTCTACATGTTGTTGATATTAAAATATAATCGTTGATAATAGTATGGTGACTATTATCTGTAGTTAAATTTAAGTACTATAAATTGGTCCAACTCTCATCCAGTATTTTCTCTAGAAATACTTATGATGTCCTAAATAGGGATTCATTCCCTGGTACCGCCTAACTTGATCTATGCTTAGATCCCAGTTTGCAGTTTCTCTGTGATGCACAGTCATCAACAATCCCCAAATTAATTCAGCTTCTTCTCAATATCCCTGCTCAGATCCTTACTCTTTATCCTATAGAGTCTTTCAATTAGAGCACACAGCAATAATTTACTTGAGAAAAAATAGAACTTGACTCTGATTCTGATAAAAGTACATTAAGATAATAATCTAGTAGTTGATTTTTACTTGATGATTTTTTATTAGTTAATTCTTTAGGGAATTAATAGTGAGGAATTCAGAACTTAACCCCCAGTTGGCACCTCCTTGATGAAATGGCAGCCGTTGCCATTGAATTACCCATCCTTATCTCAGCAGCGATGGTCTTCCCCATCCTGGCTAGGATTCCATAATTGGACATCCTTGAGACCTAAAATGGAAAGAGTCAGAAAACGTGTACCTAACGTTTTCTCTCTATCCAAGTGAATTAACTTTATTAGGTAAGCGACCTACTTAGGTAATGGAACTTGTTACCCATTAAGGCAGGTCCAAACAAACTGATCAATTCACTAGTTGCAGGTGGCATCACTCACCTCGCAACTTAATACTTAAATTCCAAATTGGTCAATGATATAACCTGACCAATCCCAATTGATACACCTGATAGTTAATCAACTATCACATGCTCATATTTCGTTGGCAACTCTGCCCAATGAGATCTTAAGCATTCATCTGGATCAATCCCTGATGGATCTGACCCAAAAAATAACCTAAAATACCCCAATTTTAGTTACCCCAAAATAGGGTCAACTGATATCCAGGTTACTTCGCATTAAGGAATTATCCCCTAGCAATCCCTGGCAATCTAGTCAGCTGGAGATATGGACAAAAATCCTAACATTTGGGATGCTAAGAGAGAAGAAGCAAGTTGAAGATATCACTGAGTGAGCTGAGTATTGGACGTTAGGACCTTTCTACTGTGATAGTAAATTTATGTTCAAACAACTTTCATCTTTGACAAAACTAAAGAGAAATTAGTCACGCTACTTCTCATCCTCCATTTGAAGACAGAAGATCAGATCAATCAGAGTGCTCAAATAATAATAAAAACCAATGATTTTTAATAAAAACAGTAATATTTATCAAGGTAACTGAAAGCAAATAACAAATCCTGATATTGTTTTGCACTCTACTGCTTCAGAGAAAAAAGTGGAAACTATTCTCATTGCCTGTTTGGACCCAAAAGTGCCAAATGACAAATCAAAATTAGGCCAACATTCATTGATAGAACTACCAAATCAATTAATTTGGGACAAGTTGAGAGCTAGTTTTTGTACTAAACGATGGGATTAAGCCTTGAGAGCCCCATGAAAGCTTTGAATACCTCCAGCGCCTCAAAGTGCCAAAAGCACTGGACAAAAAACTTGGGGCTTACCTCTCACAAGTAGCAATAGCACCAAACTTGATTTCTCACTGGCAAATCTGTTGCCCATCAATTTTAATGGTTCTCCACCAAAAATTTGGCTAGATATCTATAAAAGGAATTAATGATTACCTGGTTTTGCCCTCAGTTTGAGATGACGCTGGTCCCAAAAAACTTGAATCCACAATTAACTTAGGTGGCTTGAAAGCTAAGGCCAAGAAATTAATTTTTTAAAAAATGAGAACTTACCTCGAGATGGCCAAAAACTGTCATACCAACTATCCAGGCATGCACCAAGAAGACCCCACGCAATTCACCAGTGGCAAGGCACCCCTTGCCCATTATGATATTCAATGATATCAGAATTCTAATGAGCTTACTCTTTACAATCTTCCCTTCCAGCGTCTTATCCACAAGATTAAGCAAGATTATAAAATCAATCTTCATTTCTAAGCCTCTGCTACGCTGCCTTCAGGATTTTTCTGAAGCCTACCTCGTTGGGCTTTTTGAGGATACCAAGAGGGCCCTTGCCAAAACCAAGAAGGAGCACTTGCAGTTTAACACAAGTTGGTAAAAATGAAGATGTACTTAAAGAGCTGTCACAACGATCTGCTGGATGTCAAGACAAATTTAGGAATCTGGAATTGGAACGCCCTGCAAATCATTCTGAGGTTGTACTTGACAACCTCACAAACCTTGCCGCTATGCCAAAGGTAAAATTTACCCTCTTAACGCCATCAACCATTTTAAGCATGAGGTTCTAAACGCTTTTGAACATGAGTACTTTGTCAAGCTCAACTCTCAATCTCAAACCAAGTACAATGCTACTAAGCTGCATTCAGCTTTGAGGCTCTGAATTAGTTCCTACCATCAGAGTTAAGAGAAAATTTCTGAGACCTACTGTACTGTAAAGCCAGATTTGGAATGCCACACAAATCATTCCAAGGTTGACTCTAATGTTCTCACCAACTTCTCCCATGAAATGCATCAGTTTAAGGCTTAGATCAAGGTAAATGGCCCACTGATAATGATCACATCTCAAGGTAATGGGCTTTGGCTTACTTAACCCTGCGCTGTGCCACCATACTAAATTCTCTCATCTGTTTGCTAATGGAACAGACGTCCACCTGACGTTTTACAACTTGTTTGTCCTCAGGGGCAAATTGGGGCAATCTTGCATTAGGTGCCATATCATTTCATCTGCTATATGCGCCTCAAGCACGCCATTGTTATCCACACCTGGCTAGTCTTAAACGGAAATTAACCTATCTTGACACATCTTCTTTTTACAATATACTCCATCATACCTTGCCAGTTTAAAAAAAAGTACCTGTTTAGCCCCAATTTCAATAGAGAACCTCCTTCTGAGCCCCCGCTTCCTGATGCAGTGCAAGCAAGAGAGCTAAGGAGTCCAAAAACTAAAAGGTTGCTAAATTATTCTTGTCAAAACTGTTGCTGTTAAACTCTTGAAAATGGCAATCACATGGCCCCAACTCTCCTCAATATAAAGACTCAACGTGGCCCCTTGACCCAAACTGAGCTGGCTCAACCCTTGACCAACCAGCATCAGATGAAAACTTTTCAAGCCTGAGCAAAAAATGCATCAGTCAAAGGAGCTTGATAAGATTAAATTCTCTTTCAACAAAAGTATACCACAAATACCTCAACATTTAAGTGGATCAAATTATTTCCTACAGGGACCAAGTCTTACTTCCAATGACAAGGCTTGAAAGGGCTCTCTCTCAGGATTCTCCAGTTTAATGTAAATTTTTTTTTGTGAGAAGATTGCCATATGCTACTATGTGGGACTTGACCTTCATGCTACTCAAATGGGCCCATAAGACTAGAATTAAGGTCAATCTTACGTCATAAAAAAGGTTTTTTTTGGGGTATTAACTAAATTAAACCAGCTTTGCCAATAAACTTTTTTAAATTATATACGTGAATATTTTATTTACTTCTGAGGCCACATTTACACAACTCCTTCATATGTGGCTCAAATCTCCCAATACCTTCATCATCTATTCATTATGGAAGCTAAAAAGTTGGAACTCTTATCCTGAACTATTAAAAGAGCTCCTACTTGAGTTTAACTCCTTTTTACAAATGCTACAAAACTACTACCAAGTAAATCAAGAAGCTCGTCCAACCTTCCAGTTGAGGAAAAATGATGTACAAACCACTTTGGAATCAAGAATGATCAGTGAATCACTCTTCACTATTCCCAATGAACCATGGTTCCTTTTTTCTTTTCAATGTGTACTATAAATAGTACTAACTTATTTTAATAATGTACTTTTCAGTAGAGTTTATTAGTTATCTTATTCTTATTTAGGTTCTTATTTTTTTAAGGTACAAAGTCTTACCCATTGCTTTGTCTTATGAAGACCCTGTCCTATTGGCTGACCGTGATGCACTAAGACACCTGCAATCAGCCACTATGTCTGGCTCCTTAGCATTAGCACCTGCAAGTGTAACTGCCAAAGTTGTGATAGCCACAACTTACAAACTCCTTTTTTCACTGATGTGTCCTCACTTTTAAATCAGACAACCATACCAAGGAATTCAAGCAGCTAGATGATTCCCTCCCTCTCCAAGAGAATATTGCCATTGCCACTTATCAGTCTCCCTCAACCGTGGACAAGCTCCCACGCGGCGTGTTACAATGGATATGACACTGGAGGGAGCATTAAGCCTAGTTAAACAGGTTGAATCCTGATCTAGACTCAGATGAATTAGGAATTAACCCTGCTGAGATCAAACTATCACCTAATGGACTCCCCTGTCCACTCCCAATGAGGGTGTTTATTCTATTGGATGGGGAGAAGATTCATTTGACTATGAAGATATTGGATTGCTTTAACTCACCAATTGCTCATAAAAGCCCAACATGGCAGAAAAGTACTACCCAGACTTACAACCCACACGCACTGGCAGTGCTTGCTATCACATTCTATGCTCCCGCTTGATCCCAATACAGCAGAGTTTTTGAGTTGTTGTCACCCCTCCCATGACCAAGGAAACACACCCTGACCCCTTATGAGATAACCAGCCATCTATACAAATGAGTGCTCATTACGATTGACATCATTTCTCCTCTGGGATCCTGATGGTGCAGTCCAACCCTCATGGGCCCAACCTCATAACCCTTATGGGTGACATAGCCTTTAGACCCCTGGGCACATTCTTTATACTGGTTAACCCAGAGTCCCTGATGGGGTCCCCTTATGAACTTGAAATAATAAAACGGAATGTAGAGGAACGCCATCAAAATAAAAGCATTTAAAACCCCAACCGTGTATGCTTATAGTGGACCCACCAGAACACACTTTGGCCCATTATCTTATGCATGAGTTTCAGAAATGCCCTCCCAATTCCTCAAAAGCCCCAAAATCATGACAAATTGGCCCTGGTTATAGATACCAATACCAGCATATGCGCTATAAATAGCCATAATAAATTTAATCATGTTTACTTTTTGTTCATTGTGGATAACTTAGTAGGTTTAAGGAATGCTGTAATAAAAGACTTATTGAATACCTGCGCTTCTGATAACTTTTTCAACCTCAAGGTGGCCCAGGACTAAAATTTAATAACTACCATAGGGGACCCAGTCAAGGTGGCTTCACAAGTATAAATGATCACACTGCCCCTATGTGAACCATTACACTTCTTAGCTTATGACACTGCTTACATGGCTTTTTTCAGAGATTTTAGACATACTTTGATCCATGATCTTGGCATAGGCTGATGGTGCTGACAGTTGGTATCCATCAACCTTGAGCAGAACGTCCTTGCCTTCACAACCATCTATCATTTGAGAAAAATACTTCTGCTCTCTACCCTAAAAGAAGGCAACGCAATTGTGGCAACAATGGAATACTCCTCCAAAGCAATAGCTAAACTGCTCACAATGCACCATATCCTCAGACCTTATAAGGAGATCCTTAAAGTAAACAGGTCATACTGTCTGCCACACCTACTCTAAGTCCAACTTGGATTCTTACTTGATGGAAGACCCATTAAGTTCAGCTGTCCATTATACCCCTATACTGCTGCTCAGAATCAAGCTCTTTTAACCTGGATCAATTAGATGCTAGTCAAGGGATAAATAATTAAGAATACAACACCAATATCATCCCCAGAGGTGTTATTCCAAAAGCAAGATGACACACTGTGACCATGTGTGGACTACAGACACCTAAACTATATTAATATCCCTAACCCTTATCCATTACCGCTTAAGGCCAAAATCTCACAACCAATTTCAAAATCCATAGTAAATTAAATCTTGTTATGGTGAATGCATTCAGTCAGCTCAGAGTAAAAGGTGCTAGAATGGCTGACGGCCATCCAAATCGTCATGTCTTATACCTATCCAAGCTAATACTGTTTAACCTTAAAAATGCCCCACCATATTCCAAAAGTCATTGTTAATGTTTTAGAAGACCACCATTTTACGTGCGCTTTGGATTACATCAACAACAACTTTGTTCACTCCACCACACCCAAACAATATAGAAAGGACCTGGCAGCAGCGGCCAATGCCTACAGAGGGAAGGTTTGAATCCGTAGTCCTCAAAATACAAACTTTTCATGGGTGAAGTTCAGTTCTTTGGAGATCTCATGCTCAAAGATGGATATCTCATCTCCAACTCAAAAGCTAGAAGTTTAAGGTCCTGAGACAACCCCCCAACCAGAAGAAGCTTCACAGTTTCTTATGGCTGGCCACCTTCTTGAAAAATTCTTCATAGCAACCTTAAACCCTGCCGCCACCCCTCCATCCCTCATCTGGAAAAACCTTTCATTCATCTGGTCAGTAGAATTCCAACAAGCGTTTGGCTCCAACAAAAGTGGTATTTATGACTGTGACAGTCCTGTGCCAAACTGACAAAGACAAACTGTTCATTGTAGCGGTAACGCCTCTAAAACAGCCATAGGGGCTATTTTACTGCAGAATCAGACAGACGCGAGCACCTGGTAGCATACTATTCCAGGAGATTCACAGGCGTTAAATGCTCATTGGCAATCTACAATATAGAACTGGCTAGTCTTTCCTGGTCAATGATACACTGGCAATACTTGCTACAGGAAGCAAAATACACGGTGATAATGTGCACAGACCACAAATCACTGAAATACCACTGCAAACCGCAGAAGCTGGCGCATCAGCAAACTAGGATGCACTGTGACCACCTCTAACTTAACTTCAAATATGAATTCATCTGAGGGCCAACGCACATACTGGACATCCTGGGCAGAAGCCTGTCAGTTGGACTAATCCTGCGGAAGACATTGAACAGGTCATTGTGATCCCTGGGCAAGTCCAGAAAAATTCTAACTGAAATGGTTGCCATTACTTCTATCACCCCCCTCTAAGCTGAGAAATAACCCCATTAAGCACACAAAAGAACTTATTGCTAAACCCATATCCCTCACGCTGACTAAAACCCTAAAAACAAACCAACCATTGTATACTAAGGTCTCCTTTTTAAATGATTTTCTAAGCGCCCATACTGTAACCCTTTGATGGACAAATCTGAGGTCCGGTCACTGGCCCAATAATTTCCTCCTCCAACACTTTTGAATCTCTTGAATGGATTGATGATGCTTAGACCTATGGTATTAACCCCAATCTGATTGGCTGAACTCTATAACCAACTGCACAGTTTGAGTCTTTGCCATAAACGTGCCTTCAAAAGGGATATCAGGTCCATAAAAGCTATATGCAGCTCTCTAATGAGGCGGCAGCTGCTCATGCCAACTTTCCAATTCACCAATCCCTTCATGTGACCAAGGAGCCAATCAAAGACAGAAATCTCTGGCAAAATCCCTGCGGACTTCCCTAAGAAAGCTCATGATGTAATTAAAAGATTTCTTTTTCCATTAATAGTGCATTTTTAGATGCTGCAAATATAGTTTCAATATAACCAAAATTATCTCAAACAAACTATCACTTAAAACTTTCACTTGTGCGCCTAAAAATCTTAACATGACAAATTTTAGCTTGCCAATATGTAGACGCTACATAATACAGGTACCCTGACTCCAATGCTACTTTATAAACCTGCTGGCCCATGCTACTGATGCCCCAAGCATATTTGGTCTTTCCTGTCACATCCCTTTGTCCTACCTCTGGAAGAAGATCCTCCCAACCCCTCTTCCACATCTGATATGGCTTCTTAGACTATCTGCTAAAGAACTATATTGGAGTTTTCAACTTAATAAGACCTTTATTTTAACACATTTCAAATAAAGATACATAGATGTTCCCCTTATTGGGTTGGGCCCCACTAGTACTTAAAAAGAAAGGACAAGCTCTTGAAACAAGATACTACCAGGGAAAAGCCTCTCCAGATGGTACTCTCATAAGGATAAGAAAAATACTTCTGAAACAAGTATGGTTACCCATAAAGCTCAAAACCCATGGGTCATAAGGGAACATCACGACCTGCCAACCATGGGGCACCTCAGCATGAGGGTATGAATTTACTTGTTAAAACAAGCGCACAACTTATATGGCCTGACAAGGGACGTGTCTGCCTGGGTAAAATGCTGCCTCACCTGTGCACGATCAAAACCAGGATAGGACGGGCAGGAAGGGTATTCTGAACCAACTTCAACAGGCATTAGGACCCTATATGTCAGTTTTGGCGGCAATCATTATAGTCTTTCAAACACATGGAAATTTAATGAAATTATGGTGGTTGTATACTAATATACATAATACGCCATATTTACCTCAAGTCTACAGACAATCTTGGGCAAGGAAATGGATTGCTATTTAAGTCCCACATTTTCACCGCGTTTGGAGTTCTACAAGAAGTGATAAGTGACAAAGGTCTAAAGTCACCCAAAAGTTCTGGGACGCCCTATGCAAGTTTAACAATCAAACCAACAGGTAGTCGATATACTACCAAAATTCATCGGTTAAACAGAGTGGACCAACCAGTCACTTGAACAATACCTCCACTGCTACGCTAACTCTTCCCAAAGCACTTGGGCGGATGACCTTTTCTAACACAGTTCATATATAATACTTCCCTTCATGAGTTGATAGGATCGTTGTCAATATTTACCTTCTGAGCTATAAATACACTTTTAGCATTGACCCTCAGATACACACCAACGTCCCCACAGACATCTTCATAGCGCACATCTGATAAATACTCCAACAAGTGCAGAAGAAGTTGACAAAAGCTGCTAAGGATGCCAAACAAACTTTTTAGCCAAAAACACCGTGCAGCCCCAAACTACCAGAATGGCAACCTTGAGTTGGTGGACCATGAATCTCCATCTTAAGATACTATGCTTAAATTTGGCTTATTAAAGACCAGTCTGTTTCCCATCAAAAAGGTTCTTCCCAGCGGGCCCTGATTTATGTAGCTCTCCCTCAATAAAAACCACATGGCCTTCCACGCCACCAGGCTGTCTCCCTTTAAAGGGAAAAAGACAGTCAAGGTCAAACCAATGTTAATAGAAGGAACACCAAATTTGAGGTAGAGGAGGTCTTGGACGCCCAGAGAAACAAGTGAGAAATTTAATACCTGAACCCTGGAAAAAACATCAAATGTACAAGAACAGCTGAAACCATCCAGAGACTGAGTCAATTGCATGAGCTGATTAGGACTTTCAACCCAAAATTTGATTTACCCGTGCCCCCTCCTCCCAATCTCAACCGTATCATTACCATTAAACCCCCATACCACATTAAAACAACGCGTTGGTACAGTATCCTAAAGGAAAGTAGATACTGTTATTATAGGAAAGGTCAATGTAAGGATCCCCACCATACCCATAAGGCTGGACAAGATGCTGAACCCCTTTTGAACAAAGAAAGGGGATGTCCTCAAGCACTACCATTATAGAAAAAAGTGGACTTTCCGCACCTTTGAAGAGCAGTGGGTGCCCTCCAGCCCCCTAGAATAAGCTTCCCCAACCATGAGTCAGTTGCTCCCTGACCCCTTAATCTATTACAAAATCTAATAAAAGTCATACATATACTATAATGGGGACATTTTAAAGGAATTTCTCAACCACACTAAAATTTGCAATAAAATTCTCAAAAGGGGTAAAATCACCATGCTTGATTAAGGGAAAATTCATAATTTTACATGAAATTACTCCATATAAACAACAATTGAGAAAACTCTCACAGATGGGGCAAACCCATAGGAGATTAAAGCAAAAAGTTCAGCGCTTTTAAAATTTACTTAAAATACTTGCAGTAAAAGCATCATATAATCCATCATTGTATCTGAAACCAGAGGTTGCATAGAACAAAGGAAACTTTAAGAAATTAAAACTATGGTTAAGTCTCAACGTCCCTGGGAATATTTGACTGCCATTTTTATTTTCATAGAAGTATGCAAGCCACTCACCATTTCAATATAAAAATATAACACTTTGCGTAAAGTAGAGTTTAGATTATTTTACACTCTCCATAATAAACTGATAATCTCAAAAAAACAGAAGATTTTTAAACTTTTTAAAACTTTGAAGATTTTGCCCCTTCCAATAAAACTGCCGTGACCAATGAAAGTCCCACTTTTTATTTTTATAATGCTAGTGGCCGTTTCCTTGGTATTCTTTATATTAGAATCTTTTAACAGGTAGTGCCTAGGGACCCACCTCAGGGAGATACCCCTATAACCCCCTGCTCAAGGTTATGTGAGTGAGAGACGCCACCCTGAATTAGATGCAGAGAAGACCAACTTTATCTGCCGCACAAATTCCAGATTGAAGAAAAAATTGTGACGTATCAGACATCAAAAATGATATCTGAAAACTTGAAATTGGAGATATGGCTACTGTGCCCTGGTAACAGGTGCGCGTTCAGGCCAATACCAACTTTGAGCCTGTCAAGAATGGCAAATACAAGAAACCCCATATAAACAAATTGTCCTCTCTTTATTAAAAGAGGTATGGGTGAAAATATTGCCGATTCTTAGACTAGTGGTCATAAAAGGAATGATGTTCATATTTACTATTTTATGCACCTCTCTTGGAGGATCCTACTTCTTAATACTTGAAATGGCAATTCCATGCAAACTATGAAAGCTATCATGGATATTGGAATAGCCCTGGTATAAGCCAAGTCTTTCCTTGACATTTCAAATGTCTGACAATTTTTAGACCATAAAGGACTATAAAAGGAGCTTTAAAATTTTGTAGATTGTTCTGATTGCTAATAATGTCAGATGAGACTAAAATGCTATTCTGAACATCTGAATTGGCATTACCAATCCATCTAGTACTAAATAAATTGGCATTACCAATAATAATATTGGGATTGAGGCTTCTGTGGGGTTTCTCTTAGGCCAGGAAACTAACCCATATAGTTGAGCCTATCCCACCATCACCCTCTATCAAAAATGCTCAATTATAGGGGTTAATCCCATTGCCTATGCACAAATCCCACTGGAAATCCTCTAATAAAGATATAATTGATAAATGTACCAATGTTCTAGCTGGCAAGAATGAGGATCAAGTCCAAACTAGAACATCCAGCAATAAAAATGTTTTTGTAAGTATGAAGTCTCTTATATAGGCTTTGAGGGGCCTAAAATTTCTGCCAATGGAGGCCATTATATACCCTATGACTACAAAATAATTTTTAGTCATTCAGTATGATATCAGAGGGCAAAAAAATATGATTACTGTCCCAATGACTATTTTCATGCAATGCAAATAATGCCTCATAGGAACCCTTTTATCATTCATAAATTTAGCTATCAATGATGGGATTATTACCAAAAACCCATCCAAAAAGAGATTTCTCATTCTTATAAAGCTTGCTATGCAAATATTACCAAAATGAAGATCAAATTAAATTTACAGACTCCATTGATTGAGACAATTGATGTACCCATGCAATTTTAACAGCCACAAGTGTCATGAGAACACCAGGACACTGATAGGAGCAACCATGCATTCACAAGAAGGCCAGAGCTCCATATAATTTTTGAAAAAAAAAAACAGAAGATCTCAGAAGATCAAATAATTTGATTCCTCTGGGTCTGAAAACAAGCAATAGATGTATAACTGCCTTGTGAGAAAAACTTGATAAGATAAAAATTAATTATATTTTAAAAACCCTAAATATGAGATATTATAAATACTTCTCATTATCATACTTTGAAAATTAATGTATTTCACATAATCCTCCTATGATGTTGTCATCATATCTAATACTAATAGTATCAAGTATAATTTACTGAAACGGGTTGGAATTAACCATTCTGTTATCTTTAGAAGTTGAGAGATCTAGTGTGCTAAAGGAGCTTGTAAGTTTAATTCTAAGGCTTTAAAATGGTTGGGTACACTTGGAACCATTATAATAAATCCAAGTTACAGAAGACTAAGTTCTCCAATTCGCCTGATGGTGCACCCTGTAACAAGTAATGATTAAAACAAGTTTCTAAACCCCTATCATCATCTTCCTCTGAGCATGTGGGCCACTTTGGGAGTACTTGTTGCTAACTAAAGGGGTACCCTTAAGCATTTGCGGAGAGCTCTACAATGATACTATGGAAATGTACCATGAAGAAAGAAAATCTAGAGATATGACCCTAAAGTATATATAGGATCATCAAAAATTTGGAGATGATTATAGCTACTTTGCCTATTGAGCTAAAAATAGTTAATCATTAGTAGCGCAGGAAAGAACTAGGAAGCTTGATATGAAACTTTTGAGAGGTAAGTTAGAGTTCTTGGAGATTAAGAACAATAAAACTGTACATATCCATGCTAAATTTTTACAATTCAGAAAGCCACGCCAATCAGTTGAATTGCTTGAAGCAGGAAATGACCACCATTCAAGTGCGACGTCTACCACCTCTCTCACCATTACCTACTATAGAAGGGCGCATCACCAGTACCAACACACCAGCAATGGTGGCAAAACAAACATGCCAAGTTGAACTTGAAAAATGATCCCAATATCTGCCCATGCTTCACGATTAAGTTTACCTGGTGAGAAAACTATAGAGATTTTTTTCAGTCATACACAACACTTGGATGGAGCCAGTGAAAACATATAGATTACCATGAACAATGTTGTATGAGTCAGAAGCACAGGATAATTTTGGAGCTAAATTTTTCTCCAGATAAATTAGGTTTAATGTCAAGGAGATTATTGTTGAGTTTAGAAGTGCACAGGACGTTAAAAACAAGAAGTAAGAATTCCTCACTATATGAATATGGATTTCAAAGTCAATTGTGAACTACGCAACCTTTTTACTCTAAGTTAAAATAGCTTTAAATGACTAGAACTTTAGATCTAGTCACTGTGAAGACCTTCTTGCTCTGTTTTATGGAAACAATCCTGAAACTTCTTATGCACATGACTTTGTCTTTGAACTCCTGCTGATCTGTGAAAGCCATTAAGCAAGCCTAGATTGACCTTAAAGCTGCATATAAGCTGATTGTAAACCAGAACTATCAGAGTTATCAGAAAAACTGCCTTGATAAAAAGTCCGTTCACATGTCTCAAAGTAGAAATGATAGGCTTAAGGAGAAGGCTTATAACCCAGTAGAACAGAAGTACCCAAATTCTATTAAGTTTAAATGCAACAACTGTCAGCAAGAGAAACATTTCTGGAGAAGTTGTCTTAAGCTAAAGGAAGAAAAGAAAGAACTAAAGACTATCATAGAATAAGTTAATTGGGTTTTACACCACACCAATGGATATGATGATGCGGAACTTGGTTCACTGATTGATTCAGGATATTATATCATTGGAGTTCCAAATGAAGTGGTTGTGTTTTCCTGCCTCAGACCCAATCAAGCGAAAGTTGAGAATACCAACCAGACTTAATTTGGCTTAGGTTTTTAAGCCTAATCAGACCGTTGACAGTATCATGGAGGTAAGAATGTTGTGGATACTACTTTTAAGAAGAATCTAATTGAAGATTATTAGTCACCCAATGCTTGCAATAAGTCCTGCCTTCCTGAGGAGTTTTTAGAGTTTAGTCAAACAGTTAGTTCCATTCTTACCGCAGGCATGACTATTGGCAAGAGAATTATAAAAGTGGAAGTCACCATAGCTAAAAACAAAGTCTTAGCAGGGCTAGAACCAGTGCTTCAGTTAACATTATGTCTAAGTTCATAAAGATATTGAAGTTTGCACATTGCTCAATTACTAGTCTAAGTTCAGAACTATGAACCGTAATCAAATAAAGCCATAGATGTTAATTAAAAATTACCACTTGCAAATTAAGTCTTGTTGTAATTTCTGCTTTAGCCGTGGTATTTAAGAATGATTATTCCGCTTCATAGGAATTCAGTTTCTAGTTTATTTTTGAAGAATCATTTATTTCAACCAAAGTTTGGTCAGTCTCTTCATGTACCAAATATTTCTTGTGTTCCAAGACTTAAAGATGAAGGAGCGGAAGAAGGAACTATGACTAGTCAAAACTGAGCATTCCATTTACCCAGTCAGCTAAATTCTGAAGACAAAGTGATCAAAGCAGCAAATGCAGACTGTAGAAGCAGAGTCTACTTTACCATTGTCTGCCAGCAAAGAGATGGACCTAATGCCCAGAGAGCAGAAGATATTATTGGTCAACAACTGCATTGATATACTTGAACAGACGATGCTCAAAATTTCTGTCCCAAAAGAGTCAGAGAACAAGAATTTAAAAGTGACGCCTGTTATTTATGATACTACTTACTAAGGAGAAGTCAAAGTCCTTCTTGTGACAAAATCTGAACCCTGAAAGAATCAAGAAGAGCCAAACTATTGCTAAATAAAAGATGTATCACTGCTTTAATGTTAAATCAGCTCATGCTATAATGGCACTAGAGAAATGGGTCTTCAGGAATCACTCACTCATGAAGAACATGAACTCAATGAACTCTTAGATCGAAACTGAGATTTTATCAGCTGTGGACCTGATGATTATGTCTTTTGCAAGGTAGTTCACAGGATTGACAGGGAGAGCTCCATTCCCTTATGATAAAAGCCATACCTCATTTATAAGAGTAAAAAAATTTCATTTCAAAAGAACTACAGCAACATATGGATGCAGGCTTAATATGTCCATCAAGAGCCACTGGTTATCTCCCCTACTGGTAGTCATTATGTAGGATGAAACTTACCGCATAGCCATATATTACTGGTTTTTTATGACCTGGATATTAAAGATTTTATCCCAACCATGCATTTATGATGCCTTAAAAAGGGCTTGGAGAATCGTTCTACTTCTCATCCATGGACTTGAGAAATGGGTATTGGCAGATGGAATTTTCTAGAAGACCAGGAGAAGTGTGCACTTATCACCAGTCAAGTTTTTTATAAACCAAAACACGTTTACAGGGCTTGTGCGATGCCCAGGGTATATCCCAATGTATAAAGGATCAGATTTTGGAGATCTGGAGATGCTGAGTGTGCTTATAGACTTAGATGATATCACAATGTTCAGCAAGATGTTCAAAGATCACCTAGAACAACCAAAGGAGGTTTTTACCTGGTTAAAAGATAAAAACCGCAAGCTTAAAAGAATCAAGTGCTACTTTTATAAAAGCTAATTGATATTCCTTGGTCGTGCATTAATCAAAAAATAATCAATCCCCATCAAGAGAAGGTTGAAGCCATCGCAAGATGAGTTCTCCAAAATGCATGTAAAAAGTCCTGATGTTTTTGGTCATGGTTGGTTAGTACTGCTAAATTTACGCCAGAATTGCAGAATTGCCAAGTTACCCATACACCTAAATAATAAGGAATTACTATTCAATTGGGACAAGAGCAATAGGACTCCTTCAATCAGACAAAGCAGAAGCTTATGGAAGCCCTGATCCTGACTTACTTGTATTACATAGAGACCTCTTACAAATATACAAATGCTAGTGACGTGGATTTGAGGCTTTATAGCACAGTCAATTAAAAGGATTAGATTACCTGACTGAGTTCTAATTAAAGACATTTACCAGAGCATAGTGCAACTACAAGGTTGCAGAAAAAATGCCTAGTGGTGATTAGTGGATTATGCACTTCTTACCCCACGTTTAAGGCATACACTTTAAGATTATTACAGATCATGACTCTCTGAGATGGTTAATAAACATGAAGAACCCAGTAGAAAGACTAGTAACTTGAAATATTCAGCTACAAGTTATTACTTTATTATACTATACCA
The DNA here is from genome assembly GCA_022478985.1 of Massospora cicadina. Taxonomy (NCBI): domain Eukaryota; kingdom Fungi; phylum Entomophthoromycota; class Entomophthoromycetes; order Entomophthorales; family Entomophthoraceae; genus Massospora; species Massospora cicadina. The sequence continues at coordinate 53,330 of JAKSZP010008270.1, forward strand.
AACAAGAGAGAATTACCTGAACATTGATAGCTTGTTGCGATTTACTTGTCTTTTACTTGAAATACCACAAGAGCAATAGGATTTAAACTAATAGGAAGACCAGAAGATGAATGGGAAGAAGAAGACTATGCAGTAAAGAAGATACTGAAGAACTTGTCCAGAGTCACGAGATTATGAGATGGACATATGGAGAAATAAGTACAAGAGAAATGGTTACCATATGTGAAGCTGAGGGAATGGATGGCACTAGTTAAGGAAGGACACACCTAGTATGCCATGGACAGCTATATAAGACGTACCAGCATCTCAGGATAGATATTACTGGTAGCCCGTGTTAGATAATATTGGTCAGGCTCTGGAGCTCCTCTTTAGATGCTTTTATTACAAGCCTCTCCTGAAGAAGTTCAAATTTCAACATGTCCCCCAAGTGCTATCTTTCACACCGTTTCTATTGACATTGTTGGACAATTCCTGAAGTCATCCAGTGTGAATTTGTTTATTATTGTAGCAATATATCACTTCAGCAAGTGGACAGAAGTGAATATAGGTAATTAATTTACCATGTGAATTACCATGAGGTTCCTTTACCACCAGGTCATAAACACCAATATCGCCCTCAAATATTCCTTTCCAATGATAGATGAAACTATATTTCAGATGTTGTGAGACACCTGATGGACTTAGTAGAAGTCAAACAGCAGTTCACCACACAGTATACATCTCTACCAATGGAATTGTGGAAAGAATTAATGAAACCCTTGCTTCAATTTTTAAAAAATATCGCTGTCAACTATGTATCTAAACGAGACATCTTGTTACGTCAGCTTTGTTTGCTTATCAGTTAATATATCATAAGTTTATTTTCATTTTTTCATTCAAAGTTTTATATGGATGAAAAAAGATGTTCTCGAGCTTGTTAGATCCAATGATGTAGCAGATAGGAAGAATCTTTCTCCTGGAAGATATCAAGAAAAATTAACATTAAAAATAGTCAAAATTCAGCTGTATGTCAGCAACGTCAATATAAATTACTAAAGGAGAGTACCAAAGAATGCAACAAAAGATTTAAATTCCTCTTATTTGAGGTGCGTCATAAAGAGATGATCTACTACATGCGTGGAGGAAAACCTAATAAGTTACAGGCCGTCTGGATGGGACCTGACACCGGTGTCATGAGAAAGAACCAAGTATTTCATAAAGAATAATATAATCCATATCACCTATAAATGAGTCCACATGTGGCACGTTTAGCTTTTTTAAGTCCTGTTCTGTGGAGAGTAAAGTTTAAAAAATGCCCAACTATAGGGTTAACTCCTTTACCAGTGAGAAAGCGCCTCATTAAAGCCCCCAATTCAATATAACTAATAATGGTACTGATGATCTAATCAGCCAGAAGAATGATCAAGTCAAAACTACCACAGCTAGAAAACAAATTTTTTTTAAAATCTAATGCCCTTTTTATAGGCTTTACAGGCCTATTTTTTTCAGCAGAGGCTTTTATATACCCTATGAACACCAAAATAATTTGACAGTTGGTCATCATGGCGTCAGAGGACAAGAAAGTATAAATACCATTTCTGACAACTATTTACATGATGTTGCAGATGACGCCTCAGAGGAAACCCCTTTATACCTTTGGGTTTGATTTTCATTAATGAGAGCACTAAAACCCAGTCCAAAGAGAGTTTCCTAAATTTGTATGAAGCTTAGAGAAGTAAATATAACTAACATGGGAAGCAAATTAATTTTGTGAAGCCTAATTACTGAGATTACCAATGAACCCATGCAACTGCAACAGCCACAAGGGTCACATGAACAGCAGGACACTCATAGCAGCAGCCACAAATTGACAAGCAGGTCAGAACTCCATGAAAATTAAGAAAAAACCCCAGAAGATCCCAGAGGATTTAAGAATTGGATTCCGCTGGGTCTGAAAACAAGCAACAGATGTGCAACTGCCTTGTGAGAAAAACTTGATTCGATATAGATCCAGTCTTTTTTCAAACACCTAAAAATCTCAAAGTACTATATATACTATTCATTGTTTTTAAATTTTTAAATTTTATTACGGGGAAGGCCGACCATGGGATGGACACTTCTGAATGTGACTCAGAAGAGACAAAACTTAGTACCAGGGGAGGCACCCCAGAGAAGCGATGCTATCTCCTGTTGCCAGTGGGAAGGCCACTTATGGGGAGGGGGAGGAAACGTGGGAAGGGGCCATAGCCACAATTGAGCACGTGTGGAGGAAGGGGTCTGATTTGATGAACCAGACTGGGAACCAAGAGGAGACCAGCTGTCGGCGACGCGGTGGGAGGTATCCAAACATCCATGCTTGAAAGTGGTCCACCAAATGAGACTGGAATCTGTGGACCAATTCTGGGAGGGTGGGGGTGGAGCCTGCGATGGCATCTAAGACAATCGTGTGGATGGTCCACATGGTGATTGCAACCACCAAAGCACGAAGGGAGGGCGGAAGGGGGGAGGCCATTGATAGGCAAACATATCTCTTGATAGACTGAAGGGATGCGTTTAATCCTGGCCCAGAAGACGTTGAACTTCGCGCCATATCACTTTAGAGTAGGGCATTTCTCCAGGCGGTGAAACAGCATTCCATACTGGCCACACATGACACAGGATGAGTGTAAAGCGTTAGAGCGCTCAGCTGTATGATACACCCGCCTCAGGCAGCGCCACACATGGGAGCGGACTTGAGGTTGCAACAGAGGATGGTGTACATATTTCCAGATATTTTTTTGGGTTTCAATGGAGTAAGGGATGTCCATCATGTCCAGGTAGTCCACCCTGGATAGGACATGGAGCCGAATGGGGATCACGCCATCATGGATGGGTAGCTCCTGTACCTCTTGTGTGAACTGAGGAGAGGGGCGGCCTCTTTGGGTTGTATGTCCACTAATACGAATTCTCCACTCAGCGCTCCGCATGGAGAGTAGGATTCGTTTGTAGTGGATTTTAGTCCCGTGAGGACCTGTGGCCAATTTGTGTGTAGCGAGGTATTTCATCAGGGAGTGGGGGTTTGATGGATTGTTGAGGCCCAAGGCGCGGGAGAAGTTGGAGCGGGCTGCGCGGGACCAGTGTTGGGAGGGGAGTGTAGGGGCGGTGACAGCCGCAATTCAGGTGCTCAGGACCTTGGCGGCATGGGCTTTGAAGTCAAGCAGGCCCATGCCACCATGATGTTGAGGGCCAAACATGACCTCTAACCGCACTGGTGGAGGGCGGCCTGACCAAAGCCATCCTTGCAGCAAGGCATACAAGGATTTGAAGAAGCTTGGGGAGAAGGGGATGTCATGGGCTCTGAACCAGACTTTGGAGAGGAGCATAGAGTTGGCTAAAACAACCCTACCAGTAAGGGAAGTAGGGTGGGCTCTGAGAGAGGCGATTCGCTTCATCACATTATCCAGAATAAGGCACTCCATTACTGTTGACGCATATCCGCCTGACTCCATCTACATGCCCAGATGGCGTACTGGTCCTATGGTAGGACGTGGCATGAAGGGGAGCACCAGTGGGGTGGTGTGTTTTGAATTAGTAGGGCGATGACGTGGGTGAGCAGATGGGCTGGGTTGGGAACTAATTGCTGGGGTCCAGCAGTTCTGAAACTGACTAAGGAGGATGATTTCAGTTTTGGAAGCGTTCAGTGCCGCGTTGCTTACCTGGGAATACTCCTGGATGAGAGCTTCAAGCGCGCGTGCATCTTGATTATTAGACACCACAACCACACAATCATCTGCGAACGCCATTATCTTGACTGGGGCTTGGCCTGGAACATGGACCCAGTGAGTTGGGCCTTCACATTTCGCAGTAGTGGGTCAAGGCTGAAGTTGTATAAGAGTGGGCTGAGGGGGTCCCCTTGTCGCAAGCCCCTTTGAGGGCGAACTACTTCCGTTAGGAAGCCAGGGCCACGCACTGCCATTGTTGCAGATTCTGTGAGCAGCATTACCCAGTTGATGAAGCGAGGGGGTAGGCGGAATTGATGGAGGCAGGCCCTGAGGTATTCCCAGTTTACTCTATCATAGGCCTTTTGTTGGTCCAAGAATACAAGTGCCCCAGAGGCTGTGGACTGACATACAATAGCCACCGAGTGCACGTTATCCCAAATTGACCTTCTGGGGATGAAACCGAATTGTTCTGGGGAGATGGTGGCAGATGCTACAGTCCCTAAATGGTTAGCCATAATTATTGTTAAAATTTTAGTGTCTGTGTTTGTCAGCGAAATGGGGCGCTAGTTGGCTAAGTCTAGCTTATCCCCTTTCTTGAAGAGTGTGACAGTGAAGACCTCATGTCCTCCTGGTAGGAGGCGTGTTTCCATCAAGTTTTGGTTAAGTGAGGTGAGCAGCAATGGGGATATATATTTGAAATATTTTTTGTAAACTCATATGGAGTGCCATCTGGGCCTGGGCATTTTTGGTTTGGTGCACCGCGAATGGCTGTCCATAATTTGTTTGGAGTAATCAAATTCATTATTTCTGGGTATCAGAAAATGGTGCAGATGTGCGCTCAGTTGAGAAATTCACCACTTCAGTTGGCTGAATTGGGTTGGATCGGTATAACTCAGAGTAATACTGTTGCATTTTGGTTGCCACTTCAGCCGGTGTATCCACAATAGAATTATCCGATCTTTGCACCTGTGTGCAGGCCATGCTCTAGCGTGGTGTGAAATTTTTTTTAAAGAAATGTGTGGTGCACTTGTCGCCTTTTGTGATGCATGTGGCCCTGTATTGAACACAAACCCAATGTTTGTGTTGTCTTTCAAGTGCATTGAGGTGGGCAGCTGCCTCCGCCCACTTCCATCCCCATGCAGAGCTGTATCCTGTAACTGGGATGTTGGACTCCAAGTGTGACAATTCTGCCAGAGCGCACGAGATAACTGCTGATGTGGCTCTTGAGCATCTGGAGGAGAGATAGCGAGAGTGGCGGATGGTGTCATCTTTGAAAGTTGCCCATGTGGAAATGGGGTCCGCGCAAAATGGTGCAACAAACTTTTTTGCTAAAGTTGCCTCTTCTACCCTCGTGGAAAATCCTGGCAACCTGAGCTCAGGGGGGCGGATTTTGTACCAATGTGGGGCCTTAGCAGCTGTGACAGGTAGGTGGTAGGTTAGCAAGACCAGTCAATGGTCGGAGAATTCCAATTTTTGTTGTATTGAAGTGGGAGATGTGGGGTTGGAATTTCGCCGGCGTTATAATAAGGTTGATGCGGGTCATGGACCTTAATTGGCCGTTGTGGACGTTGGGATGCATCATGTTTTCGAGCAGTGGGGCATGTCACAGCAGCGCATCCATTAACCCAAGGGTGGCCTTTAGAACGTGTAGTTCTACATGACCCTAGGGGCGTGGGGTGAGGAAGGCCACCAGTCCATTGGCGTGTTTAGCCAACAGTTCATGTCGCCGACTAGGAAAGAGTCTGGGGGTAGTGGGAGGGATTTGACCAATGAGAAAAATTCCCGACGCTCGTGTGCACCATTTGGGGCATAGATGTTGACAATTGCATGTGCTACGTCAGCCCACGAGAAAGTGACAACAAGCACTTGGCCATTTAAGAATTTTTCTGAGGATAAAAATTTGAAAAAATTATTTTTCTGAATTAGCACCCCACAGTGCTTTGACCAAAAGGATAGGGATGGGAGGAGCATTGTTTTCCAAGCTTCCTCAGAACCTTGTGGACAGTGGGACTCCTGGATGGCCAGGATATCCACGGGTAAATTGTGTTGTAAAAAACTCAGTTTTCTAGCCCAGGATGGGGAGGCCTTGAGTCCAGCGATATTCACCATCCCTAAAGTGAAGGTTTCCCCCATCGCACCTTAGGTGTGAGGGGGTGGGCACCCAGGCCCACCAGCCTCTTCTAGATCCCCATGGGCCTTCACAGCAGCGCGGGTGTTAGCAGCAACACTATTGGAGTTTTTTTTGATTTTTGCAGAAAGAGTCACATTGGCTTTGGCCTTCACTTTTTGTTTTCCTGACGTCGGACAAATTTTCTGTGGTGCGGATGAGTTTGGTGCACCATTGAGCAGGTCAAAAAAAATTTTTCAGTTGGGATGGGTCCCAAGTCAGTTTCAACTGGAGCTTGGGTGCAACGATTGGGTGAGATCAAATATCCCATCGGATCCTCAGATTGAGTGGCCCACTCAGCATAGGCTTCCCAATCTGATTGGTTGATGGTTCCCCAAGTTGCTTCCACCGTGAAGGTTTCCATGTCCTCTTAGCATTGTGAGTATGGGATAGCAGTGGTGGCTTTGGCCACTTCCTTGGCCGCGGCCCTATGGGCCTGCTTTGCCTTCTTCCGCTCTTGCAGGGAGATAGGCTTTACCAGTAGGTAGCAGCCTTGTGCTCCCCATGGGAAGGCCTCCTTGGTGCTTGCAGTTGGTTCGTAGTGCACCTCTCCACTGGCCATGGCCGTCGAGGGGTGCTCTTAGAATGTGACGCCCTCCTTGATGGGGCATGCGTGCGCCTTATGGCCGAACACATCACAGTGGGTGCAAATGGGGGGCGCGCTATCCACGGTCACCCAGAATGGGTGGGTGGTATGCCCTGTGATATCAATAAAAGTGGAGTGCAGGATCTGGGTTAGGTCCTTCGCGATCTCCTCAGTTGGGGTCAGAACTGCGATGGCTTTGCTGGTGCACAGGTGTGGCATCAGCGTGAAGCGTTGCATATCAAAAGATTGTATTTCGCCATATACGGTGAGACCATCTTTCAGGTGTTGTTCCAAAATGTCACGTTTTACCATAGTAGGCAAAAAGTTGAATGTGAAGAAAATTTGGTTTGATTTTATCCATCTGGTGCATTTAGTTTCAATGACCCATTGTCCTTTGGGGAGGTCAACCACTACGTGCACTGCTGCAGCCTCATCTGCTGCCATTTTTCTTTTGAAACCTAGGTCCAGCCAACCGCGTGACATGGAGTGAGGTGCAACGTACACCGCGGTTAGGAAAATTGTGTGTACATCTTCTCAAAATTTTTCCCATAAGGCCATTTTTTGGATGTCCAGAAACACGCGGACTCCAAATTCCACCAACAAAAGTGGCTGGTAGTGTGGCGTGTTGATGTACTGGTTGCATCATGCTTGCCATATGAGTATCTCCGGGGAAATAGTGACTGCCAGTTTCTTAAAATTTTTGTCAATTCTGCCAGATTCTCCAGGGCATTTTTGAACGTTGGAGGCCGCGGGCCTTCCACCTGCTCCTCTTACCTTGCTTTCCCAACTGCTCCCTGACATGGGTGCAGACTAATCTCCTCTGTGAGATTATCAAACTAGATTCAGTATTGAATTGAAGAGGTTGCAATAGTGATTGCAACGAGAAAGAAAAGTCCTGTATATACTATTCATTGTCATATTAATTAAAATAATCTTTTATAGAGTCTGCCTTTATTGTTTTCATCTTATTTGGTGCTTTAACGCCAAATATAATTTTATTTTTATAAGTTCATAATTAACCTTACTGTTTTCAGTAGAGTTTAGAGTTCTGGTGTGATAAAAGCAACCCCTACTACCTTTAATTTCTAGCCTTCAACATAATTAAAAAAGCTTGGAACCATAAGAAAAGGTCCCAGTTACAAAAGATCAAGAACCTTTGAGTAGTCTAGAGACACATTTTCTATTAAAATAAATGATTTATTACAAGTGTCTTAAATCTAAACATGTGTACCTCTTGAGTGAGTGGGACACTTTAGCAATATCCTCTCCTAGACAGACTTATGGAAAGATTTCAAGTGCTTCACGTGGACTAGGTGATAGGTGATGTCTAGTATCATCCTTGATAGGGTACTTGATTTTATTCTTATGAAAAAAAAAACTTGCTAGTCCCATCCAGATGATCTGTAACTTCTCTTTTGTTCTCCACACATATGGTAGAACCTCACTTTCTGAAATACCTTGTTTATGGCCAACTTAGTTTTTGATCACTATCTCTGGTACTCTCTTTAAGTGACTTCATGATATTTCTGCTGACAATCAGTTGTATCTTGACTAACTATTCACTAACTCTTCCTTGTATCTTCTGGGAAGTAGATCCTTCCTATCCATATCCATTACTGGAATTAACAAACTCAGTAATATAGCTTCCCTACCATATAGCGCTTTATTCAGACATGCTAGTAGTCCATTGGTAGCTCAGCCAGTAAAGCAAACAGCGCTGATGGCAACAAGATTTACTATCTTGATCCATGGTTGACTGCAATCTTTTTTAAAATTGGTGCAAAGGTTCCAATAACTCTTTCCACACTTCCCTTGGTAGAGGGTATGTATGGCATGTAAACTTCTGCTTTACTTCCATTAATTCCATCAGACGTTTTACAAAAAATGAGATGAATTCCTCTATTATTGGAAGGTAGTGCTTGAGAGCATCTGTCACAGCTAGTGACATTATCCTGTTGTTGCTGCATCAATAAAGCTAAGACATAAAAGTCTCAGAAACTAATAAAATATAACCCTAATAGATACCAATGATCTCTTCAAGGTGAATTAAAGTAAGTGGGTTTAGCTTTATCCGTTAAGACTGATACACATACTAATACAACAGATAAAAAACATACAAAATAAGACCAAAAATCTTTTATATTACCAGGCCTAAAGTAATCTAGTTTGGCCAAGTTTAGAAAATATAATTTATTGAAAAGTAAAACTTCAACAGCTCAGGGCAGGTTTTGATGATATTAGAATCTAAGTCCGTTGATTCTAGTTTACAGAGATTAACTGCACAGGTTCATTATAATGTGCACTATTTGTTGATTGATATTATTGTAATATGATTGATTATAGTATGGAGACTATTATCTGTAGCTGAACAAAGATAAACCAGGTTAATATATAGTGCAACGCTAAACTTGGAAAAGCTCCATTTTATGCTGATGATATTGATAATAAGGGATTGCTTCCCTCTTCTGGTGGAACCTAATATAACCCTAGATTTAGAGGTTCTCAGCCTTGGTTCTCATCATGCTAAGTTGGTGGAGATCTACTTCAAAGGTCTGCTTCTCTTCTTAGGAAATCTGATCTTTACTCTTTATCACACAAAATAGTCAACAATAAATGTATTGACCCTTTGCACTCTGCTGTCCCCTCTCAGGGAACATCATAATTCTAGCATATCACTTGGATGTCCCCTCTCAGGGGACATTAAGTTTATTAATGTTTATGGGGAATTAACTTATTCCATCTCAACTTTTTAAGAAATGCATGTTTTTCCGACATTTTTTCTTGAAATGGCAGAAGAAATCAAATCAAAATATGGTAAAATCACTACAATATATAAAAAATGTCAGCGGATTTTGTGTCAGAAGAGAGCATGAGAAGTGTGCTCACTACGGTCTGAGCACTTGACTGTGTCATTTGAAAGGAGTGATAAAGAGAGTTTGTATAAGAAAGGTTACTATACAAGCATGCCTCACACTGTATGGTGCGAGGCAGAGGAGATTTATAAATGTAAATAAACAAATCTAAAACTGGAGGAAAAGTTTTTTTAAGCTGAACTCAGTCTGATTTGAAATGCTGAGCGGTATAGATAGATCTAACATGTGAGAAAAAGTGACTCTGTTCTAAAAAGTGATTAGAAAAGTGATATTATTTTGGTAAATATCATTTTGTGAGTTTGTAACAACAATTAAAAATTTTCAACTCATGTATTTATTCATTCTTTTTATTTAAACAATGGAAAAACATCCAAACACAAATGAGTCTCATGACACAAGTAGTAGTGAAGATGAGTTCCATATAGACGCTTATACAGACATGTTAGATTCCTACGTAATTTACCACATCACTGAAGAAAAAAGAATCAAACACCCATGACGCATTTCAAGTTTGTGAAGGCAACTATAGCCCATTTAAGAGGTGATTTTCAGGAACTAAGACACGTCCATCCACATCTTCAGCGGACATTAGACTGAATAATCAACTGCATATTCCCAGTGTGGGAGAAAGAAAACATGATTGTATTGTTTGTTCTGACAGAAAACATCTGGTGGAAGACGTCAAACAACTTACTTTTATCAAACATGCACAAATCAGCCTGCAGTGCATATTGGGGAATGTTTCAAACGTTATCATACTTTACAAAATTATAAAAAATAAAATATTGATATCTTTTGCAAATATATATTTCTCGATGTTAACCAATTCATATAAGTCCAATATCATTTTAATATGTTACTTAATTCCAAAACTATACTAAATAATATGAGGGTTCATAAATGCAAGTTTCTGCCACAAAGTGGCGCTTAATAGCTAGTAGCTAACATCCAGAGTGGTTCAGAGTGCAAAGGGTTAAACATTGATAAACTGAAGATAAATAGAACTTGACACTGATCTGGATCTGCTTTATCATTATATAAACTAGGGAGTTTATAGGTGATTTGGTGCCCAGCTACTCTGTTGGCGTCTCAGTAAGGAAAAGGCAGCTGTTGCCATTAAGTTACCTTCAAGGCTCTTCTGGTGATGGGCTTATCCATAAGCATAAGGATTTCTCTGCCAGACATCCCAGAAACCTAAAATGAAAACAGCAAAAAAACGTGCCCCTAACGTTTATGCTCAATCACGGTGAAATGACCACATTTAACTAGCAACCTGCTTATCTAATGGGAATCTTTATCCATCATGGCAGGTCACAAATAACTGGTCAAATTGCTAGTTGCAGGCGGCATCACCGCCTCATAACTCTTAAATAAATCCCCTATTCAGTCAGTGATGAAACCCAAAACAATTATAATTGGCACATCTAATAGTAAATCAATGATTTACTATCAGCTGACTCATTCCGTTGTCAGCTCTGCTCAAGGAGATCTTAGGCATTCACACAGATTGACCCCAGCTGATCCAAAACTGGAGAATTGCCCAAAAGCTGGTGACAATATTAAACCAATATTGAAACAACCAACATCAAATCATCTGCTAGTGGGACTTATCCCCTAGCAAACCTCAAATTCTCTAACCTGGCAATCTGGAAGTGTGGGAAAAACTCCAACACATTCCCCTCTTGCTTAGATTTTCAAAGAAGGTAAGAACATTATAGGAAAATGTTACCTTGGGCCTGGTCAGATACTTCAAAGCTTTCAGTGGAGCACAGCCCTTTCCACACTCAACGCTGCTCATGACAGCCTTTGGCCAGCAGTTCCAATTCCTTTCTTCATTGCTGCCACCTCTGCAGAATGTGGTCCTCATGACCCACTGCCATGCTGAACTAGTCAGTTGTTTGTGCCTATTGTAGTCCCAGAAAGTCGGGTTTCCCCCCAGTCAGGGTTAAATGACCCTTCATCATTTATAGGATCTCGGTTATGTTTCCTTATTTTCTTAATCCCTCTCCCAATCATTGGGAGGTGGGACTACCACTGATGCATTTTACTATGGTAAAAATAATAATGACTATATTTTTGAGCTCATTTTTTTCTTAATATTTTTTTGCTAATATTTATATATATAAGAGCTTAATTTATAATTAATAAATTTATTGTTCCAAAATTATAATAAATAAGAGCTTAATCTGTACTGCGGTGTTACTGTGGTCAATAAAAATTCCAATATATCCCCTAATTGCTAGCTCATATGTTGAATTCATCTTACTCCCAGTATCGACAATATCTGTACAATCTTTCTTTGTGAAGATGCCCACCTCTTCTGAGCGATGAGTCATGTCGCTGAAAAGATTCTTATTTATGGCCCCACCAGGACCCATACTCTAAGTTGAGCAAATGTGGGTAGTCCTTCAGATGAATTACTAGAAATGGTAAACAATCCTGATGTAACTAGAGTGACCACTATCTCAAATGAGTCATGGCCAAATCTCCCTCTTCCACCTGTTGCTGAGTTGGACTTTTAAAACTTTGCAGGATTCAGATGCATTATTGGCTAATCTCATAATAATCGTCAAGCTATCTGAGACCATGCCTTCCAATATAAATCAGTTGAGCTGTGCCAGTTTATATTTGCTTCCATAATTTTTTATTTCAGCAAGTCTAATATTCTAAGCCAGAAGTTCTTTTGACCGAATTATTTATCATAAATCATGTTACTTTGAGCTCCCATATGCAGATTTAAAAACCAAGTAACTGAGGCTCTTGCTGAGGCCCTTAGCACCAACGGTATGGATGCATATTAAGTTGAGATGTTGCAGTCTACGCCCTTTGTTTTGCTGGACAAGTCCTTCACAGTTGGGCCACAAAGCTACCAGCCTCCCTGACTTCCATGATTGTTTTAGCTTCCAGTTCCAGAAAGCTCACATCTGTCACCTTCAGGATGCCATTCACTCGTTGCATGTCTAGCTCATCTCTGGCACTTTGCATCAATATCTCCCTATAATGGCTCTGATTGGAGGCATGATTTGGCAACCACCTTCTATTACTCCTTGCAACATGCTGTCCCATATGTCAAACGTCCTCAATAAAGCCTTTAGGCAAGGACTCAAGATTAGTCTTCCAGTGCTGGTTCCATAAAGAGATTGATTTGAGTTATTTTCTGATTGTCTTATCCTTTATTGCTGTTTTCCTCCCTGAGCCAGAGTATTGCACTTACCCAGTACTGGCATTTTGATTCCACTTCCTCTGGTCGCTTTATCACAAGGCTTAGCTTCTACATAAAGAACTTGGATTTGTGTGGGTTTAGCCCCAACTAGTGTTTGCTCCCAAATTGCTTTTGATAGCTTGTTGACTCTTACTGTCATACAACTTCCCTCTCCCAATAGTTGTCAAATATGGAATCATCCCCAGGGATAAGATAATGAATTAAATGATTTTAGATACTTTTTTCCCTTTTTCTATAATTTTTCTATTTCTTTTTTTACATATTTTTCAATTTTAATGTGCTTTTCTTATTTTTATAGGACTTGACCTATACTTGGTTCAGCGGTCTTTATCTCATCTTGCTTCAAGACTGGTTACCAGGTATACTTTGACCTACCAGTTTTCATGGTTCAGAGTTCTTATTTTTTAAGAATTAACCATCTACTTTCGTTCAGTAGTCATTTTCTAGAACTAAACCAAAATATTAAAACATAACAATTTTAATGATTAAGCAGCCCTTCAGGAAAACTTTCATTACTTTTTTTATTATTTTTTCTTATATCCAAAACTTTAAGTGTTTTGCATGGACCCTGTTTACTATTTGCCAATCTAGGAGGTTCTTGATGGTATAAACATCCATTGCCAACTTGGTGATAATTTTTAATGGATTCAACCATAGTGCATCCAACTTGTTTTTTTTCTCCAAAAAGCTATACATTTCACAATAGGTGCCATATTACCCATATGGTATTTTCATAATGCTAATTGATTCTTGTCACCCATCATCTTGCATTAATTTTTTCTTTAAGATCATATCAAATGCTTGAGACTGCTTTTGGATCAGGGTAATTGATAATTAAAGTAGGTACTGATCAGCACTCATCCCTGATGTTGGTATCACAACTGAATATAGAATTGTTGGTAATGCAGCCCTTCACCCATATAAAAAATTTGAATGACGTTTTCCAGTCGCCATATGGTAGCTGATGTTGTAGGCAAATGTTTCTGAATTGAGGTAGGTTCCCCATGTGAAAGTTTTTAGCAACCATTTCCTCAATATCTAGGCCAACGTTCCGTTCAATGTTTCTACCCTTCTGTTCATTTCTGGCCAATATGGAACTGGTACGACTCCTCTGATTCCCATTATCTCATTCAGCCTTGGGATCACACGAGAAAAAAAAATAAGTGTCATTATCGCTCAACAAGAAAAGCAGGCACCCATGCCAAGAAATGACATGATCCATGATAAAGTGCGCGTTACTTGTAATGCAACTTTACTTAGTGCCTTCATCTCCACCCATCTAGTTAGATGGTCAATTGCAACTATGATGTACTTGACTCCCTCAGTAATCATATTTATGGTCCCATAACGTCAATTGACATGGTGTGCCAAGCAAATTTGGGGTATACCAGTAGATATCCGGTGGTATTCTTGTGTGGTTTGTGTAATTGACACATCACACAACAAGCCAAATTTTTAGCAACATCATAGTTTATGATTACTAGTAGTAATACTGGCAAATATGGTTGATTGTTTTTCTCAGGTTATATGCCTAGCAACTTTGTGTGAGGTTTATTTTTGCTACTCGTTCTGATAGTTTTGGAATTATAATCATGTCCACCAATCACTTTAAAGACTTGTCCATTTTGGGTCTTGGTGTTTTCCATCACTTTTTAAGCGCACCTAGGATTTTTCAAGGCTTGTTCCAAAACTCTATCAACCATCTCCTGGAATAGTTCACCATCCTGATGGTGTACTACCTGGATTGTAGGAAATTTCGATAGGCTATCCGCATTCTGACAGGATTTCCTTAAGCATTGTACAATTTCAAAGTAAGATGATTTGAGATTTAGTGCCCATCAAGCCAAACGTCCCTTGGCTCCTTGAGGTTATGAAGCTAGCGTAGGGAGGTGTGTTCTGTCACCAATTTAAAGTGCATACCATGGTTGTACACTTGAACTTGCTTAAAGGCTTAATTTACCATAAGGCATTTATGCTCTGTAACAGTGTAGCTCTACTCTGCTGCTGATAGTGTTCAGCTCACATAAGCTACTGGATGCTTTTTCCTGATTTCATCCACTTGACTCAGGACAGCACTGATTGCTATCAATTAAGCATCAGTTTAACTTATAAATTCTTAATTGAAATTTTTGTATTTCAAAATTGGAAAATAAATCAGATACCAGATTAACTCATAAAATGACTCCTGAGCCTCTTTTTTCTATACAAATCCTTTTTTGAATCTTTAAGCAAATGGAAAAGTGACTTAGCAATCTTTAAAAATCTTATATGAATCCTTGATAATACCTGACATTCCAAGGAATAATTGGATATCTTGGATGCTCTTCTGTATAGCCATCCCCTCTATAACTTCGATCTTCTGCACTTGTAGCTGAAATCCGCTGGAGTTAGTGACAAACCTCAAATATTCCAACTCTTTTTTAATGAAGTGGTATTTCCTCAGCCTAATTCTTCAGATTGGTTGCGAATAGTTTATTAAAAACTTCTTCCAAGTGTTACAATTGATCAGTGTAAGTCCTTTTGAACACATTTATATTGTCCAAATACACCAGGATTCAGGATAACTTCAGGTCATTCAGTATATTATCAATGGTCCTTTTGGAACGTTGCCAGCGTGTTACAGAGACCCTGGGGCATTTAAGTCAGCTGATACAGCCCCTGTGTGCTTGTTGTTGAGCACTTCTCTTGGTCTTCCACTGTTAAACGATTTGCTAATACCTTGAGAATAAGTCCATCATAAAGAAATAATTCACTTCCCCAGATGGTCTAATGCGTCGTCAATCCTGTAAAGTGGATATGAATCCTTCTTGGTTATCCTGTTCAGTCACTTATACTTTTAATGACTCAATTAGAGCCATTTTTGCTCTTCAGGATCAGGATATGACTCACCCAGGGGCATGACAATAGAACTAGAAGCTCATGCTCCACTAGTTGCTTATTTCTTCTTCCACTATCCGCCTCTGCACTTTTGACTGGCGAAATTGGTTTATCCATATTGATAAATTTCCCTAGTGCCAACATTGTGGATTATATTTTTTCATATACTAAGTCATGATCATCCTGAGCGAAAATTCCCCAATACTTTCTGAATAATTTGAGCATCTCCTCTTGTTGTCTTTCTGTTAGATCAGCGAGTTGCTCTCAATCAACTAGTAAATTAATATTTTTGGCAACCCCTGCCGCCAATCCTGTCTCAGTCAGTTTACAAATTGTGGAATTTTCTCAGTTTTGCCATCAGTATTATATGGATAAATGTGACGATTTAATTTTTCAATCATCATCAGTTTTCCACTCAGATTCACCAAGGAAACTTGGATTTTTTCAGGGCCTGGCATACTTATTTCAAGCACTACCTATGGCTCAACTCTGGATTTCTTCCACGGACTGCCAACCTCTCTGTAAATTTGCTCTGGTATTTCAAGAGTCAATTCTGTATCAAATATGATATGAGATCCCAGCGGTATGATATTCTTCATCTTCATTCATATTTTAATTCCTAAATGTTCCATGAGTTCCAGCGGAATTTCTCTTCACTTCTTCCAAATAATTGATATCAGATCGGGAAAATGCCATCATTATATATTAGATTAATAAAGTTATTTCTATTGGTAAGTGGAGTTTCCCCATCACATTAAAAAACCAGAGGCAACATTTAACCCAATATGGTCTGTTTATTGTCTTTATATTTGCATTTGACTCCATATTTTTCTTAAAAACTAGGTCCCAATTAAGATATCATAGTTTTGTTGCCCATGATAGTTGTAGCAAATATCACCAGGTATTAAATCTGAGTGACAGTGCACTATACACTGCACAGAGATGGTAGTATTGTGCCTGGCAGTCCCATATTCCTTTTTGTGCTCCAAATCGGGTGAGATTTTCATCTTCTTGACTAACTTGGTTAAAAAATATTGATTGGCGCCTTGCTGTCAATTATTGATCACACTTATACTTGATTAATTATTATTTCTTTATATGTACACTCAGAATATTTTAAAATAGTGTTTACTGAGTGTATATTGGCATTATTTGCCAAATTGAGGGTGTGAATACTATGCACTGATAAATCAGGAAAAAATTCCTTGATTGCACTTAAGGGAATTTAAAGGTTCACATCATCAAATTTAGTATTAATCAATTCTTCTGGATTCTCAGAAGATCAGATCTTGTCTGCTAGTTGGTGTGCATAAGCGCGAGTGATTTCCTTAATTATTTTGGGGGTTGATTCCCTTTGATTTGGCTCTAGTTATGGCGTTGTCATCTAGGTTGACCACTAGATCAAGCTGGTCTGGTGCATCATCTACTAACATATCTTTGATGGCAATTTCTTCATTCATTATTGTTGGGATTTTTGCCCATATTCCCAGCCTGCTAGATTACCAGGAATTGCTAGGGGATAATTCCCTAAGGCGAGGTAAATTAGAAATTGGTTAACCCAAAATTTAGAGTAACTATGTCTGAGGGGATTTTTGGGATATTCGCCTAATCATATCCTTTGGGGATTAATCCGGACAAATACCTAAGATCTCATTGGGTGGAGTTGCCAACGAAGTAGGGGCATCTGATAGTGATTAACTATCAGGTGTACTGATTGGGATCAGTCGGGTTTCATCACCAACTAATTGGGAATGAATAGCAAGTTGCAAGGCAAGTGATGCCGCCTGCAACTAGCAAATCAATCAGTTGGTGTATGACCTGCATTAATGGGTAATAAGTCCCATTACCTAAGCAGGTCGCTAGCCAAATATGGTTGGTTCACTTGGATTGAGAGGAAAACGTTAGGGACACATTTTCTGACTCTTACTGTTTAGGTCTCAAGGATGTCCAATGATGGAATCCTAGCCAGGATGGGGAAGACCATCGCTGCTGAGATGAGGATGGGTGATTCAATAGCAATGGCTGCCGCTTTATTGAAGAGGTGTCAACTGAGGGTTAGATGACCGTATCCCCACTATAAATACCCTAGAATTCACTTCTAATAAAAAACAATATTTCCAAGAACAGCATTTAGCAAAACAGATAGTACTAACATAGTTCTCATCCAGTATATAATTTTATGTAGTAAACAATCATCAGCTTTCCATTTTTCTATTCTTCTCAAGGATATTATTGCTGTGTGTAATAATTGGGAGACTCTTAAGGAAAAGAGTGAAGATCTGAGTGGTTATCTAGAGAAGAAGAAGAAACAATTGGGGATTTCTGCTGACTGTGTGTTGGACTGAAGAGACTGTCACCAGGGAATCTCAGAGAATATAAGTTTGGACAGAACAAGGGAACGATTCCCTAGATTACAACATCATAAGTATTTAATTGGGAATGCTGGCTGAGCGTTGGGCCAAGATATAATATTCTCACTCAACTACAGTTAATAGCCATCATACTATTATCAACTAATAATATAATATACAATACAACATGGACAAAGTGCACAAGAAACTGAACCTGTGCTATAATTAGTTTACTAGGGTTGTTTTCCAATAATAACTCAAAACATTAAATTTTTACAATTATATCTAGAGGAACAGGTTTAAACGCAGCTCTAGACTGTTCCACTTCTAGGCCGTGAAACTTTTTCATTATTATTGTGTGGGTTCAGCTTTCTTATCCTGTACCACATTATTCTGCTCTTTGGACTTCTTGCGGAAGCAATGTTCAGCAAAGTGGCCTTTCCCCCACACCGGTGACAGCTAATATTACTCTTGTCCGCTCATTTGAATCCCTTGGGTTTATTTCCCAGCACTACTCTGTTATGCAATTCCTTAGTGATTTAAGCAAGTTTGTTAGCATTTGAATTTCTAACCAGAATAGGTTTTTAGCTTTGGAAAGGGGCCTCAAAGTTGACACCTAACATCTTCAAATGATCCACCATATGCAAGGTGGATATTCTGGTGACCAGCGTGGAAGACTTTATCTTGTGCAAAATGCGGTTAGGATGAAAAGCTGCTTTTAACATAATCTGCACATCAAAATCAGGGCAGATAATTTATCCTGACTAAAGTCTGCAATTATTGAATAATTGGTTACAAAAATTGATAAGGTTTTGTCCTTTAAGATTTGAATTCTAATGAAATCTTATTTGCATTTTGACATATGCAAGGGACTTCCAAACTCCTTCATGATTGCTTTTTTGGCCTCAGAGTAGGACCAAGTGCCCCCCTCAAGATGAGGCAACACCAAGTTCTGGAATTTGGAATTTAAGCAGTTCATGACAGTTAATGCTTTCTGCCTGTCGCCACACCCAAATATAGTCATTTTAAAAAGCGGAAGAATGCAGTGACATTGTCCCAATAAAAATTAGGTAGTTTAGGCGCGGATTTGAATCTTTTCTAAATTTACTCTAACCACTACTTACAACTTGGCGACCTGACTGATAAGAGGAGTAACTTTGGAAGTAAATTCCAATATGGTGACAAATGCAGTTGGTATATTTTGAGGAGTTGCTAACTTCTCAACTGGGGTTCTTGGAGTATCTTCTTCAGCGTCTTCTCCTGCATATGGTTTGCAATCACATTTATGGTTTTTTAATTCTTTGACTTGTTTTACTAAACGTTCCTTATCTGAACTGAGTAAGCGTAATTGTGCACAAACTGCTTCATGTTCCATTTCAATAAGACTTCCTTAGTTAGCTTTCTTTCTTCTTTAAGGGATGTTATTTTTACAAGTAGATCGTTGCTTAATTTTGAGATTTCTTATACTACTTCTTCACTATTAGTAACTCTCTCCTCTAGAGCAGCGAATTCTCTGTGATCTGTCAAATTCATGGCAATCTTATTAATGGTTACAAATTCTACCCATAGTTTTCTTAGTTCGTCCTTGCATGACATCATGGATATGGTTTCACTAGAATTGGTTTATCTTACTCAACTACCCCCTGTAGTGAGCATTGATTGTTAAAATATGGGTCCATTGATACTAGTCCACCGATATTAACTGCACAGGTTAGGTTATTATGTGCACTATTTGCGTTGATTGATTTCAATGTGGATATATAATTGATAATAGTATGGAGACTATTATACATAGCTAAATATAGATAAACTAGGTTGATATGTTGTCCAACGCTAAGCTTTAAAATGATTAACCAGATACTGATGATATTGATAAATAGGTACTTCTTCCCTTTTCTGGCGGAACCTAATCTAACCCTAGATTTAGAGGTTCTTGGCCTGTGGCCCATCACGCTGAGTCAGCAAGAACTACTTCATAGTTTGCTTCTCTTCTTAAGATATCAGATCCTTACCCTTTATCACACAAATTAATCAACAATAAATGTTTTAAACATTAATAAAATGAAGATGAATAGAACTTTATTTTAGATCTGGATCTGCCTTATCGCTATAGAAACTAGGGTATTTATAGGGGATTTAGCGCTGAGTTAATCTGTTGGCGTCTCAGTAAGGAAACTGCAGCTGTTGCCATTGAATTTATCTTCAATGTCTTTTCCTGAGATGGGATTCTCCATCAGGCTAAGAATTACTTTCTTTGGACATCCAAAAAATTTAAAATGGAAAGAGAAAATGTCCTTAATGTTCCCACTTGATCACAGCAAACCAACCACATTTGTCTAGCGACCTGCTTAAGTAATAGTAATCTTTACCCATTATGGAAGTTTGCAAACCAACTGGTAAATCACTAGTTGCAGGAAGCATCACTCCTTTTAATTTTTTTAGCACTAGTGGTGCCCAACCCAAATAAGGAAGCCACAACGCATCAACATCACTCCTCTTACAACATTTTAAATAAATCCTCATTCAGTCAGTGATGAAACCCAAAATTAATCCCAATTAGCACATCTAATAGTTATTCAATGATTAACTAACAGATGAATTGATTTCATCAGTAACTCTGCCCAATGAGATCTTAGGCGTTCACACAGATTGACCTCAGCAGATCCAACCTGGCAAAATACTCCATAATCACATAAATTAATAAACTGATTTTGAAATCATCTGATAACCAAATCATCTGCTAGTGAAATTATCCCCTAGTGAACAACAGATTCTTTTGCCTAGGAAGCTGGCAATCTGGGCAAAGTATCAAAAGTTGATGACTCAAATTTTGAAATTCATTCATAATGGTAACATTTGTTAAAATGTCTTTGCTTTCTAAAGATAGTATATCTTAACTCAAATAAAGTATTTCTTATGGTAAACTTCTTAAGTTTTGGTCTACATTATAAATAAAATTTTGGCTTAACTCTCTTTCTGTAATTGTCAGCCTAGGCATATTGTTATGGCTTCACCCTACCATTAATACTAAAATTGATACCCTCTCTACAACCTATTCTGATGAGTCCATGGCACACCATTCTGCACGCATTTGCCTTTTATCATATCTAATTGGATCAGTTCCCAGGGCCTTTTTCTCATATTGCTCTGTCAGTTTGATGTTCTTTTTGACCCAGAAGTTTATCTTGCAACATATCATTGATTGCCTAAGACGTTGCTTCATACTCCTATCACACTTTGCACACTTTTGGCTGCTTTTTACTTGAATTTTACCTTAAGCAACCTCAAGTGACCTACTTTTTATTTGATTATCTATATAGAGCTTAGACTTAAGGCATAGGTTTCTTCACCTCTTTGTTTGAAAGAGTTATCCCAGACCTTTCTAAGTTGGCTCCCCTAAAATGCCTATTGGGGTAATACCTTTTCTTTTCTTAATCTTCGCCTTTACCTTATAAAAGGGTTCACTGAAGGCGTTGCATGACTCCCCCACTCAAGAAACTCATACAGTGTGCAGCACCTGTCATTACGCAACAATCTTTATCCCTCTCCTTGATTGTGATTTAATGAAATTTTTCTGACAAGCTGTTTGACCCTAGAGCTCATCATAAGTCCCAAAAGAAAAAGCTTTCAGATTTCCTTCTCTTCCAACTACTTCTCTAGGAGATTAATAAGGGCTCTCACCAGTAGTTGCTCGCTTTAAGTGAGACAAAAAGAACCTTCCTGAAATCCCTTCCCACTCAGGAAGCTTTTATTAAACCCTGTGAATATCCTCCGCTACATTTGAGGATTATAACTCCTTTTTCCACCTATCCCAGTGAGAGCATACTATTGTCAAATACTTGCGTCAGTTTTAAGAGAAAGCTTAAAGACTGAATTAACTTAAAAATTGAAAGTTGCCCTCCTCCGCAAGTCCTTAGATAATAATGGATCCTCACTGTGCATCTGAGATAACCCCATTTTACTTTATCTGGAACCTGAATCACTTTCATGTCTATGCTATCCATAAAGCTTTCATCCTGTCTAACCCAACTGCAGCGCCAAAATTCAGATCATGGAGCTTGACAACTCTAGCTCAGCTGTACCTTCTATGGTCCTTCCTTGTTAATCCTAATTCTTGTCAGGTCTCAGATCCCATTGTGACTTACCCCAATGAGAGTCTTGCTGCCATGGGTTCCTCCAACTTAGCCATTAATAGCTCCCACATACTGCCAAGTTAACTTAATTAGAGCTGAAAGTGAGCCTGCCAGCAAGTGAGAATAGAATTTTGTCATAGGTGGGGGTCTCCTCACCACTGGATATGCACCCCTTTGCTCCTAAAGTGCCCTTCTCCATTTTCCTCAAAGGTAGAGAAAATTATAAAGTCTATCTTATGAGTCAGAGAATTCACATTACCATGGCTTTAGACCCTCAGTTGCAATTTTTTAGACTCTAGACTCCCCCCAAGTCACTAGCCTCTCCCAGTTAGGTGGAGCAACTTTTCTCTATTGTCCAAGTGTCTCCTTATATGTATGACCCTATTCAGAGATGGGTAGATATTCATAAAAAGATGATTGGACAAGCTCTCAAAAGCTTTAAAAACTGAGGCAAGCTGACCATGGGATGGACAATAATGAAACAGAAACTCCAAAAAATAAACCAAAATAAAAAAATGAGCTGACTGCCCTAAACGAGTAGCAAGAAACACAAAAGTAACAAAAAACACCTACCAGTTGGCACAGCGGCGAGCTGCTTATCCCATCATGGCGGAGGGGGAGGGGGGATCAGGCAGATCAAAATCTTGCTCCTCAGGATTAGCATTGAAAAAGCGGATCAATGCTGATTTGTTTGGGTGTTGGGGCATCCACAGTATGAGGGTGAGGTGAGGTAGATAGCAGTTTAGTTTGATGATTTGGGCCTGGATAAAGGACTCTATGAGTTTGGCAACATGGTGTTCATCTTGGATGCAGGCATTAGGATGTTGGGCTAACTTTGTAATTTTTGCTCTGGTGACATGTGAGGATGGGGAATTTTCTGCCAGAGTAATGACACGTTTAACAGTGATGGTAACAGTTTCATAGAGGCGTTGGATTTCCTCTTTTCAGTAGGAAAATCGGAGGGAACAAGGGGGTGCATCCCTTTTTTAAATTCATTGACAGATTTTGCCACGGCTTTGCAAATATGGTGATTTTTGGGCAAGGCCACCACGGCCTTGGCAAGCTTGTGGTTGCTTTGGTATGGGATAGAATCAGGTTTGGGGACATATTGTTTGGGTGAAAATGGGGCATAAGATTCTGAATTCATAAAAGGTTCTTGATTGATTGGTTTAGCTGGAGGTGGGACAATTTCACCCAATTAGGTCACTTCATCCAATAAGTCCCAGGGGTTTTTGGTTGACTTGGATTGATTTGGTGATTGGTGGATGTGGTTGGTAAGTTTTGAGGTGGAGGATTTTTTAAAAATTGAACATTGGTCCAAGCCTGCACCCAATTGGTTGGTATGGGTGTGCATTGGCCAACTTGGGTTTGAGGTGCTAGAATTTGCTTCTGATTCAAGTGCATGGCCTTTGGGGGTGAGGGCAGCCAAAATCCCCACTTGAACACTGTTGGTGTGGCCTCATGGGTGGAGTTGGCCATGTTCTCAGGGTGTGAATTATATTGACATGCTTTTTTTCATATGGTCCAATTTATTGCAGAGGGGGCAAATTGTGCAACTGTTGTCAATGTAGGCCCAAAAGAAATGGTAAGATGTGATGGGATATAGGCACACAGTGGGATGTGCTGTGCCATGTTTACTGGTGGGGGTAATGGTGGCCATTGCCCGAGGTGCTTCTAGTCTCTCAGCACCACTTGGGACAATAAATTGGAGGATGGGGTTTGTGCCATAGGTGGACAGCCCAGACATCAACTCCCCATATAGTGTTTGAGAGGTAAAGTGAGAGGGGAGGTATGCAAAGTTCACCAAAAGTGTGGTATCATTGGGGAGGCGTGTATGGGTGGTGGTAATGGGTGTATTTTATAAATTAAGGGCGTTGCTGCTGCAGCATTCGCACCCTCTTCAGTAGAGAATCCAATATCAAAATAGCCCTTATAAGTGAGGAAGTTAATATACCCTGCTGGTGCAAAGGTGACCATTTTCAGCTCAATTATCACTTTGTCAGCATACAGGAAGAGACATCTCTACTTGATACAGAGGCAAAAATGAATATTTGATCAGGGTAGGGCTAGGGGGTGGAGGTGGATTGGGTGGACTCATGTAAGATGCAGTGCTAGGTCCCTTGGAGGGACATAGCAGCCAAATGTATTTGGTGGACTGGATGAGACAGTCCGCACACGTTTGCCTGCTGGGCAGTATACGCTAGTGGGTGGAGCACCGCTGCCTCATACTGGGGGTAGCAGGTGGTGGATCCGAGGACATAAACTTAAAAATTGGTGTCTGAGGTGGTGGTGGAAAAGCAACTTGTTTTTCAAAAATTGCTCAAAATTTATGTCAAGCGGAAAGGAAAGCAGTTGACAAGCTCTCGTAGTTGAACCTCAAGAAACTTGACTTATCTACTGTCATGATTACCGTTAAAAGGACCTTTATTCTACTGACCATAGAGAATCATGCTACGCTACACCTTTAAATTTCTTATGTAATCCATGAGCAATGTGAAGTCATATTCTGTAGAGTCATCAAAAGACACCTTTGCCTTCTCCCTTCTGGGTTCAGAGCTGGCTTTTATTATTTTGACCCCCACTTAATAAATCTTCATCTGCATACTTCTTGTTTTTAGAAACTTTCTCATCCTCTGGAAGGGTCTTACAACATCTTAATTTAGTAGACACTCTTATTAATAAAAGCTCTATCTTTGAGGACCTTGAAGAATTGATAGATCTACCACTAGGGTGGGCCAATTTGATAAGGGCGATGCCTCACAAGCTATCCCAGTTACTAAATGTTGTCCCCAGTTCCCTTCAATGTGCAACAGACATTTTTGTAAAATTTTCTCTGCAACTACAAACTTCTGTGCCCAATCATTTTTAAATATAGGCTGGTGGCGATGTTTTAGAATCCTCAATAACCTTACAGATACAACTTCCATTTAAAAAACCATGCGGAGCTACTGCTACCATCCCTTTCCTGGGTGAAAGTGCCATCACGTTTCCAAGGAAGTAGGGACTCTTTCAAAAGACTGTGTTTTCTGTTATTCATCCAACACCGTCTTCCTCTCCATTGCTTAACCTACCTAAGCGTATCAAAGCCTATTCAGACAAGTTTGAATCCCCTAAAGGTTGTTCACTTCCCGCTCACACAAAGTTTGGCTTTATGTTCAAGCTGACAGTTGACTCATTAAAATAACCCCCTCCATCTGCCCCTATCTCTGAGGGAGGAGGCCTCCCTGGATGTTTGAGTAAATTAGATGCTTTCCATGGGTCAGATCTTAAAAAATCATCGCATGTGTGCTCCTCTTTGTTATTTGTGGATAAACCTGATGGCTCTCTCATACCATGCATTGAATATGTCAATCTGAACATAGTGACGGTTTAGACCCCCATCCATTTCCCCATGAGTATCAGATTGCTTGATATTTTGATAAGAATAGAGTATTTAAAAGCTAGACTTCAGGTCCTGGAGAGCAGCCCCTGCATCTTAAACGGAAGGATCCACTAAAAAATAAGAAGGGGGCAAAGAAGGCTGCATTACTCTCATCAACAAGGTGATCTGATCCATGTTTTGGATGAGAGTTGGATGACAGCCTACCCCTTGAGGGGTTTTCACATGCCTCATCTTCCCCTCATAAGAAATTGATAGAGAGGATCCAAGGGTTGTGTAAGGAGGTGGTGGTGGTCAGAGGGCATTGCCAACAAGTAGGTTGCAGCTATCCACATGCAAAAAGGTATTATATCTTAGTTCAAGTTCAACTCAAGGGTGTAGATCAATTTTAACAAAATTGAACTGTGTCTAATAAGACTCTAGAAGAACCTCTCGTCCAACTCCTTACCTTGCTGCCAGTGAAGGCGAGCCTGCTTAGATAGGTTGGGCATGCCAAACCCATTCAGTTTTGTTTAGGATCGTCCATACCTTCCATGTCCTTGGGTAAAACCCACCATCTAATTGAAGAGATCAGCACCATCCCATAAGGAAGGATTGGGTTAAAAATTCTTTTTAAAGTTTTTGATAGTAATTTGCCCCATCATATTGTTTCTAAATTGGTATCAAAAATGGCATAGTGATTCATTCTATCAGAATCAACTGTAAAGAAGTTTTCAGGCGTTAATGCACCCCTATTCCACAAACATCCAAGTTTTAAGACAGCTTTCTCAATAAGATGCTTTGTTAGCCACTTTTCATATTTGTTTACCATTAAAAAACTTTCTCTAAAAACATTTCTTTTTATGTTCGTGTATTTATAATTAACCCGCAATACTCATCAACCTGTCATTTTTCCAAGTCTCCAAAATTACTGGGCTATAGTTGCGTTCAGAAAAATGCTTCTGCCTTCCCTGCTTGAGGTAGGTATTATATAGGGTCTATCTAGGTTTATCTTCTAACCTAGATGCATTAAGGAATCACAACCTTACCTTGTTTTTTGAGTTACTTTCCTCCCAGTTTGTTAAGTTCTAAACCAAGACCATTGGATTCACTTCCTCTGTTGTCATTGATCTTCCTCCAGTGCAGTCTGTGCCTGAAAAACTGCTGCAATTAGATATTCCATGACGACTGATAACACTGCTTGGCTCCTTTTGAGGCGTTGATAACGTTAGTGGTGAATTATCAGCCTTCCATTAACCCATCACAAATAAACATATATTTCTGGGGATCGCTATACCTTTTATAGACTGATAATAATTGTGTATCTACAAATCCAGAGTGGCAGTACAGTCTTAGTCTTATTAGTCGGTGCCACAACATAAATGACTAACCTATAATGTTTGTCATCACCACTCTCTTTTTGAGGCAGGTTTCAATGGTTTCATTATACTAGATGAATTTCTTATATCTACTTAGTTTGGTGATCTCTGTGTGGGCAAATTTGTGCAATGGTAAGATGTACCTGCATGGTGGTGATGGACAAATTTTTGACTCAACATCCCTTTTCTCACAATTTGACTCCAGCATTACCATATACAGTGGGGTGAGTTTGTCATTACCTTCATCAGAAGTGCAATCAAGTTTTAGATGCTTGGTCAAACTTCGGTTATGTTCACATCAGGTACTGCAAGTTCCTTTTCCCTTAAATATTCCCAACAAATTGCTGCTCATCTGAATACAGGTGAAAGGGATGTCATCATTAGGTGTGAGGAATCCTGCTTTCAGCCAACCAGGATGGAGTTTTCTCACCATTAAATTTGGTATCCCCGGTTGTTTAGACCTAGTATCAAAATCATCTCACCTATTACATGTTTCCACTTTGGGCGCGGAATCCGCAGTTCTGCCCCCTTTTATTAATTCTTCTCTGGTTCAGTCTCCTAGCTTGGGACTACCTTTGGAGGTTCTAAGTGCAGTAGTCCATGTGGCTCTAAATCCTGAATCTTCAGATCATCCCTCTTGGTAATATCAGCTGCTTCTTTGGAGCAGGTGTTGCAGTGGCACCTACTTTGGTGCCACGCGTTGGAGTGCTAAATAGGGGTGGGTGGTGTATTAAAAGTCTTTCCCACTGAGGCTGTGTTGGGAGGATATTTGTCAGCCAAGGTGCCCAGCTCATCTTCTTTTCATCAGAGAGCAATTCCTGACTGGTCCCAGGTGTGAGTGTCATTTCATTTCCTGATGATGTTACTCCCTCTCCACTTCCTGTCTCCTCATGTTCAGGTACTCAGGTCATTTCTGTTGAGTTCAATCCTAAGGACAAACAGGTGCCCTTCTTTCCCCTGGTGCCTGTGTTGTCTGAGTTGCAACAAGCTGCGGTTGATGAGGTCTTTCTTGCTGTAGATTTGGTTACCCTTCCAGATTTTAGTACATTTGATTTTTCTGTGACTAACACTTCTCCTCCATTATGCCCCATGCTGTTTTAAATAATTAAGATTATGCCTATCTTTTTTTGCCTATTAAAATGCAGTTAGATCCCATAAGGTGCCTAATGACAGCTCTCTTGGATACTTTAGTGGCAAAAACTTCATGAGCTTAAAATAGTTTACAATTTTGACCTTGACCTTAAAATGGGGTCATCTGTATTTGGTGCTCTCTGCCCTAATGGTCTGTTTTTAAAGTACAGGGCTTATATCCATTTCTATGCAAAAATTTTGCTTTTTGTCTTTTGTTTTCACGTTTCCAAATTTTCTGTTTCTAGTTATCTTGGACGTTGTCTGGTGGCGTCATCATTTGTTAAAAATCAATCTGGACTCCAACTTCTTGCCCTTTAAGAATAACAACTTATGCAGGAAGCTTCCGCTTTATGATATGGTGGCATCAGAAAGGGTTGTGGGTTCCATTACTTTCTTGACTTTTCTTACAAGAGCTTCCTCCTGATTTTTTAGGGGCTAATGCATATAAATATTTTAAATATGGGAAAAAGCAATTGTCTCACAACTTTTTTATTATTCCTTGAAATTCAAATGATAGCGGATTTGATCAATATTATATGCCCTCCATATCCATATATGGAAAAGGAGGTAAGCCACTTGAGGTCTGGTTGGAAGATATGCGTCAGAAAGGCTGAGGATTCAAAAATTATCTTATATCACTTTCTACAAAGTTTCACTCAAAAGGCTGATGGAGCCCTGTAATCCCTGCATGGAATATGGTGTCAAAATTGAAGATGACCACATAGTCCAACCCTTTGACCGAATAGGAGATTTGTCAATTAGGTTAAAATCAGAGAGGGTCAGCAATAGTGGCTGACTGATGAGAATATTGTCAGGCGGAATCCCCTAATGATATTAAAAGTCACTGACTATGAAATTATTGTTGGGCAACATCCCAAATAATATTTGAGGCTCCTGTTAGATGATAACTTCGTTGGGCACTATCCCCAATGAAATAAAGTAATAATTCAATATTGGGATAATCCCCAATATTTTAATTATAGAGAATCGTTCAGAGCGGAATGGATTGGAGTCATTGGAGACTACCCAAGCGTTCATACGCCAGAGGGAGCGTGGAATCATCATTGGCAAAGATAATCAGTTTCGTGTACCTAATACCAATTGTTTGGTCTGCTGAACGCCTGAGGATTACGCTTCCTAAAAACACCTAAGGCAATGGTACCTGATGAGATTCAGTGCCTAACACTAAGGGTCAAAACCAGTATAGGAGCACAAATATTCTCATCAGACAGCTGGAAAGTTGTGTGTCAATTCTAATTATAAAAACTTCAAATAATTCCCTAATAAAATTAGATTCAAACTGGTATTAGCTTAGTTGTTTAGACATTGGTTGTTTTAAACATTACTCTTAAGAGGAGAATGCAAGGATCAGATATCCTTAGGTTAGCAATATCAAAATCTCCGCTTGGCTCTGCGAGAAGGGAATAGGGAAAGTGTTCCATACCAGCATCAAAATATTTTCAAGAGGAAAAATCACCATTTTAGCGTTGGACTTTACTCTCAACGTGGCTTTTGGCAATCAACTATATTATAGTATTCATACTATTATTGCCCCAGTCTATCAATCTCATTCAAATAATCAACGCCAGGATCCACGAATCTGTGCAGTTAGAATCCAGGGCTAAAAGCAAGCCAACAAAGCCCAAGATTTTAACATTGGTGCTCACTACAGGGGGTAGTTGAGTTGTCAAAAGCCAATTTGAAATAACGATGTCTTTTAAGGAAGAGCTTCAAAAGCTCTGGGCGGAACTATAGGCCATCAATAAAAATATGCTCAGATTGGCTTTTCAGGCCGATGTTAGTACATTGGAGGAGCGTATGATCAAGATGGAGGAAACGCTTGAACAACTAGTAATAGTTAATAATGACTTATGTGGAAAATCTGCCTCTTTAAAGCGGAAAGAGGGCAAACTCATCAAGGAGATTTTATTTCTGATAACTGAATGGGAAGTGGATCGAGAATGCATCCAATGGTTCCATGAGGAGATGGCGAAAATGACCAAGCATATAGAGGAGTTGGAGAAACACCAATGTGATTGTAAACAATTCAAGGCGAATGATGCTGAAGCAAAGTCAGGTGAAATGCCAAGCAATAAGACCTCTCCACCACAAAACATGCCTAATCCATTTGCTGGTGTGTCAGAAATGACTCCCAAAGTCACTCATATGGCTTCTCAAGTAGCTGGGTCAGGATCTCCTATTAGTGGAATAACTGAGGAATTCCAGAAGTATGCCAAAATTGCCCACCTTTCACTGGGAAACACCCCAGCGTTCTTCTACTTATTTGAGATGACCATGTTTGGCTATGCGGACCAACAAAAAGCAGTAACTGTAATGAACTTCCTTAGCACAGACTGCCATAATCTGGTGCTTCCTCACCTCAATGGGGACAATTTGTCATACACGGAAGCCAAATCTACCATTATGTTGGAGTTTGGAAGCCCTACTCAGATGGTGAATTGTAAACAAGAGTTCATGGGTATTCAATTCCTCAAAGATGAGACTCTGGCTTGTTTCACCGACCGTTTTTACCAAGAAGCTCAGATCTTGGCAGGAGAAAATGTGTTAAGTGACTTTAACGCCCGCATAGCCATGCAGTCAGCACTTTGGCCCTACTGAGACTTGCCTCAGAATATGGTGGCAGCGCTAGTAACTGAGACACTAACCTCTCAGATGGTAGACCATCTGAAGATGCTTGGAGCCACGTTTGATGCTCCCAATCATACTTTTAAAGTAATTCAAACGAAGGCCCAAAATATATTCAAATTTGCTGAGTCATCTAAAGAATCCAAGGGTCAAGTTGTGTCAGGAAATAAACCTGAAGTTAAAAAATGAGGTGACAAATTGACAAACTGCTGTTTCAAATGTGGGAAGTCAGGCCATATAATTGCCCAGTGTCAGGAAAGAAAGCTGAAGGATTATATAAATCTCATTCAACCTCAAGAGACTGGTTCAGATTTGGGAAAAGGACCAGCAGTCTAGATCAGGGACGATCTAGTACTGCTGATAAACCTGTCCCACCTGACATAGTGTGAGAAGAGATTGATATCTCTGATCTATTTGTGAATGATGACTCACCAGATCCGCTCCATCAGGGAATTAACTTAGATGTTAACGCTATAACTTGAGCCAAAGCAAAGGGGATCAATCCCAAAATTGTTAATGAGGTTGCTCAGCCCTACATATGACAGCTAGCAGAGAAAGTTAAATCCGCCGAGAGCCCTGAAGACCTAGTCAAAACAAAGTTGGATGAGGCTAACGTTTCTTTACCTATCAGCGCGATCAAAGAGTCATTCCCCAATTTATCCGCTCAGATAATCCACACTCTTGATTTGGTGAATAAGGCCACTATCCATTCAGTAAATACTTTATTTCAGTACTTGGAGTGTACCTATGTTGATATTCTAGTCAATAGGATAAGAGTCTGAGCCATAATTGATAGTGGAGCGCCAATCAACATTGTTTCCACCAAATTTGTAAAATGCATGAAAATCTTACCGGATTTGGAGCACCAAAAAGAGTATGGAATGGCTGGAACAGACATTACCATCTCATGTGGAGCCTACAGTGCGCTACCACTTTGGTTTAGATTGCTGATGGTGTAAGCCCCCTCTACAGTGCTGGCCAATCCAAACTATGACATACTATTGGGACAGAGTTCTTGAGGAAGTATGGGGTGAAATGCGATTTTGAAGAAAACACCATGATGATATTGGGGCAGACGTTGCCTTTGGTTTACCAGCGGAAAGGAGAAACTCCACTGACAAAGAAGAATAACTTTGTCAATTTAACTTATAGTGATGGTATTATACCCATTCTTTATAAACTAGTCAAATGGAAACAGAAACCAATGCCAACAGAAATTATGGAGAATTAGGAAATACCTCTAAGGGTGAACGCAGCAAACACTATTCCGCTTGGGGGCTCAAAATCATAGTTAACACTGGGTTAATGGTGGAACTTCCAGAACAGCTATATGGAGAAATCATCAATCCCTGGGAAAAATCAAGGATCAAACCATGGGTTGCGCCAGGGATCTTAATGCCAGGACACAAAGAGATATGAGTAATAGTAGCCAATCTGGGAGAAAAGCCAATGGAGATTGAAAAAATCAGACCATTGCATTTCTGCACTTGCTCCTGATGTGTCATGGAAACGGTAGAAGAAGTTTAGACCGGCCTGCCAGTCAGGGTGCGTAAGCATCCAGAAAGCAAGCCAGAATGCCAGAGGCATTGCCGACTGTATGACTTGATATGAAGCTGGGAAATAGGATACCACAAAATGGTGGCAGAACGTCAGGGTTAGGAGTATCACAACAGCAAACCACACTGAATAGATTTTGGACCCAGGAGTTCTGCTAACAGGGGTGGAAACTACTGGGATAGTTTCTTCGAGATACTTGGTTGTTAAGACCATTTCATTGAGGGTAAAAGAGAAGTGGCTTTTCTCTTGTAGTTGGCGAACATAGGGCCATAAAATCCCTGTATATTGCTGCCAAAAGGTCATGAGAACTGGGTTGTAGCGCCAAAAATTTTGAACTTGTCGAGTCCAATTGGTGATAGAGGGAATTACAGTAACCAAGAGAATTGGTATGGCCTACCCAGAGTGCGGGGTGGCAGACCACCAGGCAAACACCATATGGAATGTGGTCGAAAGGAGAGAGATAAAAATTTGGGGTTTTTTAACAAAATTTTTTATTTGGGAAATAAAGTAAGAAAAATTGACCAACAATCTTAGTTCCATGCAACTGATTAAATAGTGGTCAATTGGTGAAAATGTGGTTGGGATCCACAAATTTGGCCTAACCGGTGAATTGGATGGTAGAGGGGGGGTTTATTCTTTGGGAACCGTCATTGCAAAATTTGGCGGCGGGCTGAGTCTCTGTCAGTTTGACCTCAAATGTCTGGACCAGGGGTCAATTACATTTCTGATGGTTAGCATGACAGCATTTGGCCCAATGAGCGATGGGAATCCCCCAAGGCCATCCAATATAAGGATGGGGCCATTTAGTTGGGAACGGGTTCAGAATGGCCAACTCACCCGCGCTCAGTCAATTAACCATTCATCAGTCAATAGAGGCCCATCGGGTGCAACGCCTGAATTACTATTGGATGGTTTCAAACTCTCAGCAATGGTGCCTGATATCTGTTCTGCTGATTTTGGGGTTGAATCGGAACCATCAGGCGATCTGGATGATGTTTCATTCTTCATGCTTTTACAACCATTTGAATTTCAGCCATCAGCCCAATTGCCACCCGCATTAGATCTGACTGATTTCAGTATGATAATTTCAGCACAGATTTCACTGATTCCCTGCAACAGTTCTGCCAAGGTGAGTGAGGAAATTGGGGGTGGGATCCAAAGTGGACGGGCTGTCACCCATTGCTCATTGACTATGTGGGCGAGATCGCCTTGGGTGATGAGGGGTACTGCCATCCTCTTTGGTGTTTTCTTACTTGGGAATGGAAAGATAGCTCTATAGAGAGCCAAAGGACACTCCCTGAGACTTACATGATGGCGGAACTATATGCTTTTCATGAATTTGGATCATTTTCCCAAAATGGGATTGCTGGCAGGAGTTACCATAAGTATCAACATATTAGTGGATCATGAGCAGCTAGCCAATCTGACTACAAATCAGCAGGAGGATGTGATCCAATTATTTAAAAAATATTGGACAATATTTGCTCAGAATGATCATGACTTAGGATTCGCAAAAACGTACTCCACAAAGTTGATACTGGGGAATGTCCACCAATACAAATGAGACCTGTTTGTAGGTCAAAAGCAGCGGAAGCGGAGGTCAGTGATGAGATAAGCAAGTTGGTGGAACATGGGTTACTTGTTCCATCATCGAGCCCATGGGCAAGTCCAATCCTGTTTGGTAAAAAAGAAGGATGGATCAAACTGAGTAGTGATTGACTATCGCTGACTAAACAAGATCACTAAAAAAGACTCCTATCCGCTTCCCCTGAATTGATGATGTGCCTGATCGCCTGGGGGAGGCGAAATACTTTTTGGCTATGGACCTGATTTTGGGCTATTGGCAAACTGATTTGCCAAAAGAAGATCAGGAAAAATGTGCAATAATTACTGCACAAGGACTGTACCAGCTGACCAGAATGCCCCAAGGATTATGCAATGTGCCAGCAACTTTTCAGCGAGCTATGGATTCAATACTTAGTGACCTGAAGCTATCCTTCATGCTAGTCTATATATATATGATATCAACATCTTCAGTAGGACCTTCTCCGATCATTTGGAGAATCTGGAGGAAGTTTTTTTAAAGTGGTTGGCAGCGGCAAATCTAAAAATTAAGCCAATAAAATTCCACTTTTTCAAAAAGAACATAAAACTTAGGGTTTGTTATAAACTATAATGGATTATAACTGTAACCCATGAAAATAGAAGCTATCAAGCAGATGTCAATCCTGAAAAGTGTTTGGGATATTCAAGTCTTCTTGGGAATGGTCAGGTACTATCACTGATTCATCAAAGACTTCGCTGTAATTGCTGAACCTCTATTTCACCTACTTAAAGATCTGAAAAGGGGATTTTTGTGGAACGAAGAGGCCCAGAAGTCATTTACTAAGCTCCAAAAATGTCTCATGAGCAGCCCAGTGTTGGAATACCCAAATTTAAGTTAGGAATTCTTAAATTAGGTGGATGCCTATTAGTGGCGATTGGAGCCATTCTAAGTCAATTAGATGACAATGGTGATGAACATCCAGTAGCCTACATGAGTAGAACACTATTGCCAGCAGAAAGAAACTATAACTTGATGAAGCGAGAGTGTCTGGTGGTCATCCATGACTGCAAAAAGTTCTGAGTCCACATACATGG